>OMOU01091337.1:0-16593 GCA_900312585.1 Malacocephalus occidentalis
AGGAAGATGGCCATGGATGGGTTAAAAGCGGAGGACCAATTTCACGGCGACACCTATAGGGGCATGTGTGTGTGTGTGGGGTGGGTTGGGAGGGCCGCCGTGCACGGGTGCCATGCATGGTGTTAACCGCGACAATAAAGACGGGGTTTGTCCGTCCGTTAATTCTTAATTCTTCTAATTCTAATCACAGCTGTATACATAAGTAGACACAACCAGGCAGCAGCAAGGGGCTGCATAATCTGCCGGCCTGCGTTATGTAACAGCTGTCGACGGACGGAACATTCCGTGTAAGCCGGTCAATCCTCAGAAGCAAATGAAACATAATTTCAACCTGACCAATCCGATTTTTGCGGTTCCCCAGATGGCGTCGGGGGAGTGCAACGAGGACATGGAGGTGTACAACATCGCCCTGAGCACAGGCGACGAGCTGACACTGATGGGCCAGGCGGAGATCCTCTACGCCAAGAACTCCAGGGAGAAGTCCCGCCTCAACACCATCTTCAAGAAGATTGGCAAGCTGCACTCCATCAGCCGCATGGGCCGCAGCAAAATGCCCTGCCTGATCTGCATGAACCACCGCACCAACGAGAGCGTCAGCCTGCCCTTCCAGTGCAAGGGGCGCTTCAGCACCTGCAGCCCGCTGCAGCTGCAGATGCAGGAGGGCGAGCACACCATCCGCCACATTGTGGAGAAGACGCGGCTGCCCGTCAACGTGGCAGTGCCCAGCGGGCCGCCGCGCAACCAGCACGACCGCCACCACATCCGGCAGGGTCACCGCTACAAGCTGGTCAATGTGCAGACCAAGACAGTGGTGGTGTGCTGCGTGCTGCGCAGCCACAAGGTCATGCCCGTCCACTTCCCGCTGCATGCCGCCATGCCCCGCTGCTCGCTGCCCGAGGGCCTACTGCAGGGCGAGTTGTGGCTGGACACCATGGTGCACCGCTGGTTCACCTTCTGCCAGGAGCAGTTCCACATCGACGACTACTCCCGTGCCGTGCGGGATGTGCGCGCCGATTGGGTCGACGAGGGCAAGAGCCCCAAGCGGAGCAGCGGCAGCGCCGGCAGCAACGGGAGCAGCGGCTGCGGTGGTTGTGGCTGTAACAGTAGCGGCGGCTGTAACAGTAGCGGCGGCTGTAGTGGTGGTGGCGGCTGCAGCAGTAGCTGTGGCAGCATGAACACCAATGGCTGTCCTGCCCACGGGCACATGCCCAGCTCTCTGACCTACGCCCGGGATGAGCTCACGCAGTCCTTCCACCGGCTGTCGGTGTGCGTCTACGGCAACAACCTGCACAGCAACAGTGAGGTCAACCTGCAGGGCTGCGCCAGCCTGTGCGGCGACTGGGCCCTGCTGCCCTCGGACATCGTGGAGCAGGCCGACCCGGCCGACCAGTACTTTACAGAGCTCATGGAGAGCACCAGCCCCGTCCAGCCACCGGCCGCCAAGTCGGACGTTCCCTACGAGGAGCTGTGGCTGGATCACCTCAAGGCTCGCATGGCCAAGCCTCCTTTGAGCGAGGGACTACGGGGGGGCCTTAACAGCAGCAGCAGTGCTGGTGGTGGGGTGGCGACTGTGACACAGCCCTACCAGGCCACCTGTTCTCTGGGACCAATTACCAACTCTGATTTGTCTCTGTCCCCGCCTCCCGTCCCTCCCAAGTCGGAGGCTGTAAGTATCCCACTAAACTAGGAAGTGTCTCCAAGACTGTGGCCGGAAAGTAACTGAGGGAATGACCCAGAATTATCTAAGTGGCAGCAATGAGATGTACCTGTAGCCTTTATAAATTTTTTTATCTTGGTAATTAATATTTTTCACTGGGTTGTCCACGTGTATCTAGCCTAGATGAAACAACATGGTAAGAACACACAGGCCAAGTATCTCATCAGTATCTTGGGATCATTACAGTTTCACCGCAGCAGACCCACATGCAGAACACCCGCCGTGGTTGAATTAGTATCTTAGTGTAAATGGAGCCAGACTATTATCACCGCAGTTGTATTTTAAATCCTTATGAATTGTCCGTTGAATCTTTCCTTGACTTCATGACGGGGTAGTAGTAGCCGCAACCAGAGCGATAAAACACTTCTAATCTCCTCAAATGGGAGTAGAACCGGTGGCAGCGGTGACTACTTTCACAGCCGGCTGTCTCTCTGTGCAGGTGAAGGAAGAGTGCCGCCTTCTGAACGCTCCGCCCATTCCTCCACGGGCCTCCAAGCAGCAGGCGGGGGCGTCGGGGGGGGGCGTGGTGTCCAAGCCCCGGCATCGGGAGACACGCTCCCCCAGCCCAACCCTCTCCTACTATTCCTCGGGGCTCCACAACATGTAAGGCCGACCAACTCCTGCTCCTTCCACGCTCCAGGAGAAGCCCACAGCGGTGGCACACACTATGGTCTTAGTAGCTTTCTATTGATTTATTGATTTAACGGAATTATTTAATTTCAGCCAAAACCGCATGCAATTCGTTGAGATGGCTTAAATAGATTAAGCTAAAAAACAACACACACACCATCACTATTTAACATGCAATATGTCCTGTTCCTTTTTAAATTAAAGCCTTAATTCAATTGATTACAATTATTCAAAAGTTATGTTGAATATTCCCGACACAAAGACATGCGTATGCTTAACATAATGGCAGAAATACAATAATTTGATGAGGTATACATCCCGACAAGCCCAATGTCATCAACAGAGAATAGGCCCAGATTCTAGCCTCATTCTTTAAAATATCTATGGCAACAGGCAAATGACGGATTATGCTAATTTAATTGAGCAATTGTAGCAGCTATAGTGGCAAAACCTCTCCATTCTAATAGTAATGTGTTGGTTTCCGAAACATGAATAGCCTCATCTTATTATGGGGCCGATGACACAGAACCAAGTAGAAACATTTGAACTTTTATGCCTGGCCAAAAAGACAACGCTAAAATGGACTGGGATGAGTTCATAAACTCTGTGCATCGAAATGCGTCAATTGTAAATATTGACGTTGCCGCCGAGTTGCGACGGCCCTGAACTATTTGTTTAGACTGACAATGAGTCACTGGCGAGGAAAACTATTATTTGTGGCGGGAACGATCAACGTCGCAGACAGTAGATGAAATGGAAGCACAGCATAAATAAGATGATCATATCTTCATACTTAACCGGATCAAAGAGCAGCTCCCAGAAACCAAAGTACTGACATCAGGTGGGAGAACATAGACTATGTCTCCCCCCCGTGTTTACAGATATAGTATATGGAGGTAGTCGCTATGGAAACCTGGTGTGCATCATATCAATCTTCCTCTCTGAGCAAGACCTCTGTGCTGCCGACTGAAGCGTAAACGTGATGTTTGGAAGGTTGTACTCGTCGTGTCACAATGATTTTGGCACAGTTAGAAAGTGCATTTGACGTTCAAGGCTGCACTTTCTGGGCTGTTGGGACTCGATGTTCTGTTATTGAGTCTGGAAGATGCATCTCTGTGAGAGCACTTTACTGGAGATCAACATCAATGCGTTGGTCGTCTATTGGTGCTCTTTGTTATTGACCCTAGTGCACTTTTTTACGATTTGGTTTATAGCAATTTTGAATGTGTATAACATTCTGCACTATACCAGTTCTGAAAATCTATAGAACTATATGATGATATTAACAGATATAAGAAAGTCGATGGGTAGTTGCCCATTTTTTTTAAGTTGGATGGAAATCCAATATAATGCTAATATTTACATCGAGTCCTTTTTGCATTCATGTTTCTTTTGGTTTGTGTGATGAGAGCCATTCAGGAGGAAGCAGATTGGATGCTTTGAAACAGGTTTCACTAATGATCCTATTTACTGGCTTGCTTCATAGTAAAAAATACAACATGCAAATCTTAAATGCTGTCTCACTTGAGGTAAGCTGGCCTAACATATTTGCATAATGGATAGGTGGTAGAGTGGAACTGTACAATTTCTAGCCTTTTCCAATTGGCTCAAATTGGTACCTGATGATGTAATTTGGCACCAATGAGCCAATCAGAAACAACAATGGCTTTAAACCAGATAGCACTTTGTTTACTTAAGTTACTCTTGAAGCATAACGTTTCTCTAAATGTGGTAATGTTCGCTTCTTGCAGCGGAGGCTGCGACGGTGAGGCCAGGGAGACGGACGAGCAGGGCCGGGGGTGCCACCCCTGCAGCCGCCAGGCCAGTGTCAGCTTCCCCTGCAGCCGCCGGGCCGCCGCCGCCTTCACCTGCGGAAGCCTGCCGCTGGACAGGATGTCCTCCAGGCTGTCGTGGCCCAACAGCTTCAGCACCATGGAGTCCCCGACCGGTGAGGACTACCCGCCGGCCACCTGCCGCAGCTACTACAGCTACCCCCGCAAGAAATCTCTGGGTGGCCCCAAGACCGCCAGCCTCCAGCGGCTGGACGGCCGAGAGCTCTCCAGGAGCCCGCTGCACTTGCAGAACGCCTGCTGCACCAAGTCCTCCAGTTACACGTCAGAGACGTACCGAGACCCGCCCTTGGATGCCTTTAACGGCAAGCAGAGTCTCTCCTGCCCCATCTTGCCACCCAGAACGTCCAGGTCAAGCGCAGAGAAGAGGGGGGTGGACGCACCGATTGCCACTGCCTCGGATCGGGACCGACGGACTCCCAAGCGGCCGCTCAGCCAATACGAGCAGGGCACGCCAGAGATATTCACCATCACCACCGGGGCAGCGGTGCAGTGGCAGCCTCCTGCCGACTTGATGGGCCTCTCCACCGAGGAGGTCTCGCGGTCGCTGCGCTTCATCGGCCTGCCGGACGACGTGGTCGCCCTCTTTGTGACGGAGAAGATTGATGGGAACCTGCTGCTGCAGCTGACGGAAGAGATTGTGTCAGAGGACTTCAAGCTAAGCAAACTGCAAGTCAAGAAGCTCATGCAGTTCATTAATGGGTGGAGGCCCAAGATATAACTTGCACGGTACACCGGCTGGAATTCATTTACCAAGCTTTTAGTCTTGCCTGGGGTCCTGGGAATGGCAGCTAAAAGCAGTGTGTCGGGAGCCCGTTAGTCAGTGGTTAACCAGCTAAATCGGTACTGAATCAAATCATGTGGCACTTTCATTTCCTGTCTCTTGGTATGGCAACCAATGCGTTAAATGGTACTGAACTACAGTGGGAGTTAGAAAAAAAAAAAGTATTAAAAGATTATCTTTGATGGGGCATTGTCAGATTTTTTTCTTAAATGGGAATACCACTGACTTCAAAGCATAATATATTGTATTAAACAGACCAATGTCCCCTCAATGTTGCACCTTATGTACACACTTATTACAGGTCTAGTTTAGTCACCAAATCCCAGTATCATTAAGAGAATGGCAGGTTGTTGCAGTGGTGTTTCCTGATTGGCTTGTTTTGGTGCCACCATGTGACATCACCGAGCACCAAGCTACAATCAGAAGAATTGCAATGAGCGCCATTTCACCAGAGGTGGTCCAGTTTCCTGCATATTGGGTGTATTGTTAATGGTAGCGTAAGCAAACACACGTGGACATAATGTCATGTGAAAGTTGGGTAGAAACGAGTCTTTGCAATAATACATGGAGTTTCAAATGGTGTGGTATTCCATTTTAAGGACAGATAGTGATCTCTTTACAATGTGATGTTAGCGGATTGAGGCCACCACAGCACACTCTGACCAACTAGCCATGCAATGTATTATTTGTATTTGATGCATTTATTGGGTAGGGTTGGGACATTGACTTATTTACTACTTGCTTTTACGTGTCTTTTAATGAAATTCGAACATTACCCCTGAATGGCGACGGCTACTGAGGCCTTTTGCAACTAACGTAAATATTCCCCTTGTTCTTGAAACTAATATGCAAATAAGAGGCGGTGGGTCATGACGTTTGCGTTCTGCATCATGCACTTGGCCCAGCCTCACACGGCGGCCATTCAAAAAGTTTTAAAGGGGCCCTATGATGCCACCAGCTTTGAGCGTGATGAGTGCCCACCTAGATGCATGCTGACTGAATCAGTTTATCAGTGGCCAGTTTACTACCCAGTCCACTGGTAGTCTGATCTAGTTGGCATACATCTCCCACCTTGTCACATAACAATTATTCAATGGCTTGTAATGGCTAATCACCCTCACACCTGGTGGTATAATAGGGCCCCTTAAGAAGAGATTCCAGGAGAACACACACGCATGCACTACATGCTTTCTTTGGAAGCGCAATCCGACCTGGGAAATGAAGCTTTTCTGATGCCTTAACCCACAGACCTTAAATCACCACAATGCAGAAAGTGTTAGTTATGTCAATTTGGTCATGCGTTCTCCTCTTTGACACGCTAAGCAGCCAAAGTAACTCTCCCCTCTTGTGAGTTGTCCTTCAGATGTAGTGAATGAACACGTGAATGTGAGGCTGCCCGTTTGACCTGCCGACCTTGGTGCTGTGGCCCGGTTGATCATAAGTTACTTTCAAATTCTTTGAGTTACTAAAATCATTCAGGTAACAGAAAATGCAGTGTCAGTGGCCAGATTTTACACTGCTGCAGTCCATAAATGAGGCAGGTCTTAGTATTATTAAGGTCAAACTTTTCTTTTAATCTACAATAACACAGAAGTACTCTTGACTATAGATTCCTCTATTATATATTTTTTTATGCAGTATGACAGTTTGCCATAAGTCACACATTAACCAGTGAACACTAAATTGTGAGTTACTCATCCTTGTTTATGTATTGAGAATTACACATTAGCAGAACCCTCTCTAGTTGCTTTACTATCAGTGTACATGCCCTGAATGAAACTGGCTTATGTTTCAGATATCAGGCAGTTTTTAAATTATGCCTCTTCAAAAGTAACAGGCTTGGACAGGAGATTTCTTTAAGTCAAAGCTGCTCATTACATTTCTTCAAATGAGATTGGCTTTAAAAAAAACAAAAAACAGCTGCCAATGCACCATCGTTCTGGCATCCAAACAGGTAGAACGTTAAGGATCATGCAATGTGCTTTTGCTGACCTGGAAGAAATTGAAGTCAGTATTTGGCCAAACCATTCCTGTATATTTTTCAACAGAAACTACACTCTATAGGAGTTATTTAGTTTAAAGGGGCCCTATTATACCACCAGCTGTAAGTGCGATTAGCCATTACAAGCCATTTCAAAATTGTTATGCAACACATTTTCATGGGACAGTACACTCCCACTCTTGAAGTCACAACCGCAAGTACCAGTCAGTTGATACTGGAAAAAAACACTAAATGTAATGCTATAAATCAGCTTTAAAACACTAACTAAAAAAATAAAAAATTTCGAGTGGTAGCATTGAAAAGAGCAGAAAACCCATAGGGTGTGCTTTCTGTTAAAGGTGAATATGTATGCAAGGCCGGTGTCGATGAATGTCTCATGAGAGAAACGGCTGCAAAACCCCCGTTTGGTTGAGTATTGGTAAGCTGTCAGTGTTCTACAGAACTGATAACCTCCTAGCTTTGCTCCGCCTTCTCCCACTGTTTTGATTCTGTGATCTATTAAAACAGAAATGAATGTGCATTGTCATCATTGTATCTTTGGAGACTAAAAGGGGCTGCATGAAGAATTTTACATGCAAACATTGCTTTAATTGTCACTATATAAACTAGTTACTTCAAGAATGAGCTTTTCCCTGATTCTGGTGGATTCTGGCAAATCGTCTGTTCTTTCAGAATGTAATTTGTACATTATAGCCGCTGCCATTGTTAATAACACAAGTTAATGATTAGAACACAGCATATTAAGGAATTTCTGACTCACAGTTTACCTTTAAGATAACTATTACAAATCCCCTGTCGACAAGACACAAAAATTGAACATGATGACCAACATAACATAGCTTGTTATGTTGCTGACTACACACAAAACATAAGCGCAGTACAAACCTTACAGGAGTAAACTAACGTAAGGTTATCAATGTGGTTTCGACACCCCACCACCGAGTGCTAATATCGTCCTACAGAGGAGGACATCCTTTCTTTTGTTGCTGTGGAAATGTGGAAAGTGTGGCTTGGGGGACGGTGGGGATCAGACCCAAGGCTCCCAGCCCTGCCAGACCCGGCCCAGCAGGTTGGGGTCGGTGGCCTGGTCCAGGAGGCAGTCCACCTGCTGCTCCACCGTCAGGCCCTGGGTGGGCAGGCGGGCGCGCACATTGTGCTCCTCCACGCCCAGCGCCACGCCCTGCATTCCCCTGAAGGCTGCGTCCTTCTCGAAGGCCAGCCTCAGCTCCTCACTGCTCACAACCAATCACAGTGCAGGCAACAATCAGTGATCTGTGCCTAGCCTATGAGTGTGGGTGTGGTCTAGGGCTGGGCCATGTAGCCAAAATGCTGTGTACCAATAATAGCTCATTTCATATTGCAAAAATGCGATATAGCATGTTTTCTGGTAATTCAATTAAAAGTTTATATAAAATGACCATATAGTAAAGCCTATTTTTGTATACGCGTGTGTGAATTAAATACTTGACAAATGACAACTACTGAGTATTTTATGTAATAGAACAGCTAGAAGAGTCTGGTTCAGAAAGATCACTTTACTGTCATGCAACCTTTAAAAGCAGGAAAAGACAACCGCCATAATCACAATATCAATATGATATTGATATATTGGCTGGCCCTCGTGTGGTGGACCTTGTACCTGGTGATGACAGCAGGATTCGCCCCCTCCAGCTTCCTGCGGGCAAAGTCCACCTTCTGCAGTGGGTACCAGTTGATCTCCTTGGTGTTGACCATGGAGGTCCAAGTCCCGCCTTTCTTCAGTTGTATCAGCGCAAAGTTCTGAGCATGCAGTCAAGAGTCACCACCGTGCATTGGCAAGAGTCAATCATGCTATTACACAACGAGGCAAAGACAGACTAGTCTTTGCCTCGTGCTCTACATTACAACTTCCAAGACGCAAACACAAATGTTGCATCACAATCCTGGGATGCAACCATCTGCCTAACACAGCACTCGACACAGCATTGGAAAAAACATGATAACCTCTGTCGTGTTGAGTTGACCATGTATAATTACTGTATTTAGTGAGCTGATTATGCAGTTAGTTACTGTAATTAGTGAGCTGCTTATATATAGTTACTTCACTGAGTGAGTATAGTTACTGTAATTAGACATAATGATGATTAGCCATTCCAATTGGTTTCAAAAACTGGTGGGAGTGTCCACCTAGAAGTATGCTGGATAGATCAGCCTACCCTGTGGACTGTAGCAACCAGTAGGCTTATCTATCCACTATACCTCTATTCACATAAGTCAAGGATGGCCATGTTTTGTTGAGGAACACCAGTGTCCATCATTTTGAAGTTCCTGCACCAAGATGGCTGCTCGGTGACTGGCTGTCCCGGAGCAGCGGCCTCACCTTCCAGTCTAGGGAGGGCTCCTTGACAAACACGTCCATGGTGTTGAGCAGCAGCTGGGGCTGGGAGCGGAAGGCCCTCAGGGCATGCACCATGACGCTCTGGATCAGCCCTGCCTCCCGCAGCGGCTCCATCAGGCTCACAAACTGCCGGGTCAGCCGGAAGGGCATGAGCTCTGGCACTGGCAGGAACTGCACACCGCCACAAAACAGTGGGTCACCGTAAACATCTGGACACGCACACCACAAGCGTGTATCCGTGGAGCAGTATCCAGTCTACTGGCAAAAACTGAAAGAATATCAACCATATCAACTATTATCGACAGCAGTGGTGGGCGAACCTGCGTGGCCGAACCGAAGGTGTGACCAAAGTCGATGCCGACCATGCCGCCGGTCTCCGTGTTGACCATGAAATTGGACAGGTGGCGATCGCCGACGCCCAGGATCCAGTGGGCGATGCAGAGCAGCGCGTGGGAGCTGACCAGGTGGGAGCGCAGCGAGAGGAAGGACTCCGGGCTTGTGCTCATCCTCACAAACGCTCGCCTGGAAACACACACACACGGGGGGGGTGGGGGGTCGCAGAGAGGAGACAGGTGAAATAAAAACTTCTGTATATGGCAAGGGGAATCTGCTCTCTCCAGAGATTTGTTTTTTTACAGTGTTGGTTGTATGGGGGGGAGGAACCAACCAGGTCTGGTCTATTACAGTAAAGCTTTGAAAGACCAGAAACGTCCACCATTTCATAGGAAGCCAGGGCTCTGTTGTGTGAGTAAGTTTTGAACCATGCACACATGTTGGTGCAATTATAATGAGTGTAGTGTAGTGATTGATGTGCTGTTAGTTACACTCTCTTATTTCACTTGAACATTTTAAAAGGTTGTACTTGTAATTGCTTGTACTTGTCACACTAGTAATTGCTTCTCTTAATAGTGAAAAATGTATCATGTGTGTCTGTGAATTAGCTGTGCATCTGTCTATGTTTAAACTGTATATGTGTATTTTTGTAAAAGAAACTCCCTCCGAAATCTGCAGATGGGCCGCGCATCCTGCTGTGTGAAAAACACCAGCTCCAAATCTCACAGCGTCTGTGTGCGTGCGTGCGCGCGTTAAACTTGTTTAAATAAAGGATTAAATACAAATGATAATGAGGATCTGTTGTTGTAATGTGTGTTTTGTTGTTACCTTAGTAGATCCTCGGGGACAAGTCGGCAAACTTTGGTGAAGTTGTTGACAGTGTCGGCACGCTTTGCCTTTCTGGAAAAACAACAGAAACAAACTAAACACATGTTGGCTTATGATGAATGACCTTTTGATCCCCGAATGTGATAGGTAGATTATAGTCATACGGTAAACATTCCACTTACTTGTAAACTTCTGCATATCTTGCTATACCTTCTACCTTGCTAGGAGCGATGTTGGTGAGCCAACCATCATAGACTTCAAAAGGCCTTAAAATGAAACAAATTGACTTGAACGGTCAATGGAAATATTATGACAAACAAGTGGAGATAGAGATAGTGAGGTGGCCATAGAGTGGTTGGGTTTGGTGAATCTATTTTGTGTGTTCTAAAAGTGGACCTGCTATAAGCACACAAACCCAAACTGAGCCTGCTAATGAGACTATTGAGACTATAGACTAATGAGACTAATAGACCAGTACATTCATGCATAACAATATCAATGACAAATTCAGTTGTTTAATCATTCATCAAAATACAAAAATACATCAGCTGCTCAGAGTGGATGAATGATAATAGGTGTATGGCTGGATGTTGCTAGGCTATAAACAGGAAGTGAAAGTGAAAGTACTGGTGAGTCCAGTGCAGGCTGATGGGGCATACCTCGAGGCCAGGCTGCACTCCTCCCCTGTCATGGTGCTGCACAGCAGCTCCTTCAGGGTGCACGTCTTCTCCATCCACTCAATCAGGCCAATCCTGCCAGAGCACAGTGGCTTGAAACCACAAGAACACACACCAATAGGGAAACAGCGCCCT
This sequence comes from Malacocephalus occidentalis, assembly GCA_900312585.1. NCBI lineage: Eukaryota > Metazoa > Chordata > Actinopteri > Gadiformes > Macrouridae > Malacocephalus > Malacocephalus occidentalis. The sequence continues at coordinate 11,334 of OMOU01091337.1, forward strand.
CTACTGTACTGTAAACGATTTAATAGCTTCTACATAATCATAGCTCAAAAAGGTGCTGTAGGTAGGATTTGAGAGTTTTGTAATTTAACAACCAAACCATCTGGGGCACCAGGCTAGGTTACGGGCAGGTTTGCATGCACATTTGCATGACAAACCATCTTCACATTACAAAGATCATCAGATGTCTCTGAATAATATAAATGTTTCTCTATTAAAAGGCAGAAGTGTCATTTGGCCCTTTAGTAAAATTGTATTCCCCACACCATAGGATGCTGTCATATTCAAATAAATGTGCCATTTGGTGGAGGGTTTTATCCAAATAGCATACATTAATAGCATGGCTCTGCCCTAGTGGGAAAGGAACCCGTAACCCTGGCGCTGTGAAAGCCTTGCTCCCCCAGCTAGACAGAAGGTAGGGCATGACACAGGAATGAAAATTGACTGTTGTACTGTCCTCTCCTGGGTATTTTATTAACAGTTACCGTATTCGAGTCAGGGGTAGGAGTTTGATGCTAGATGTTTTAAGGTGCGATACCACAGTGTCTGAGCTGTGGTCAGAAGGCTGTCGGTGCCTGCCGTGGCGGCAACTTAAGAACCCGCTGGTAGACACCAGTGGTGAAGGAAGCCGTCAGGCTGAAGAAGAAGGCCCTTGGTTGGCCCAGGGGTCTCCCGAAACAGCAGATGGGTACCAGGAGGCCAGGAGGGCTGCAGCCTCGGCGGTCGCCGAAGCAAAAACCCGGGTGTGGGAGGAGTTCGGGGAGGCCATGGAGAACGACTTTCGGTTGGCCTCAAAGAAGTTCTGGCAAACCGTTCAGCGACTCAAGAAGGGAAAGCAGGGCTTAGCTCAGGCTGTCGGGGAGGAGAACTGCTGACCCAGACTGAGGATGTTGTCGGGCGGTGGAAAGAACACTTTGAGGAACTCCTGAACTCGACCAACACGCCCTCTGGGGAAGAGGCAGAGTCTGAAGCCTCAGGGGGAGCCTCACCCATATCCTTGGAAGAGGTCACCGAAGTAGTCAAACAGCTCTTCGGTGGCATGGTGCCAGGTGTGGATGAGATTTGCCCTGAGATGCTGAAGGCTCTGGACATTGTGGGGCTGTCGTGGCTGACACACCTATACAATGACGCATGGGGGTCGGGGACAGTACCTGTGGCGTGGTGGACCGGGGTGGTGGTCCCCATTTTCAAAAAGGGGGACCGGAGGGTGTGCTCCAACTATCGGGGGATCACACTGCTTAGCCTCCCCGGGAAAGCTTATTCCAGGGTGCTGGAAAGGAGGCTCCGGCCGATTATTGAACCTCAACTTCAGGAGGAGCAATGTGGCTTCCGCACTGGCCGTGGAACAGTGGACCAGCTCTTTACCCTTGCAGGGTTGTTGGGAGGGGCATGGGAGTTTGCTCATTCAGTCTACATGTGCTTTGTGGACTTGGTGAAGGCTTATGACCATGTCCCCCGGGAAATCCTGTGGGGGGTACTGCGTGAGTATGGGGTGCTGGGGCCGTTAGTACGTGCCATTTGGTCCCTGTACAAAGTGAGAGCTGTGTCCATATTCTCGGCACAAAGTCAAGCACGTTCTCAGTGGGTGTTGGGCTCTGCCAAGGTTGCCCCTTGTCACGATTCTGTTTGTGATTTTCATGGACAGAATCTCAAGGCGTAGCCGAGGTGAGGAGTGTGTCCGGTTTGGGGACCTAAGAATTGCATCCCTGCTCTTTGCAGACGATGTAGTTCTGTTGGCTACATCAGACCGTGACCAGACCTCCAGCATCCACTGGGCCGGTTTGCAGCCGTGTGAAGCCGTGTGAAGAGTGTGAAGCAGTCGGGATGAGAGTTAGCACCTCCAATTCTGAGGCCATGGTTCTCTGCCGGAAAACGGTGGAGTGCTCCCTCCGGGTTGGGAGTGAGTTGCTGCCTCAAGCGAAGGAGTTCAAGTATCTCGGGGTCTTGTTCACGAGTGAGGGTAAAATGGAGCGGGAGATGGACAGACAGATTGGTGCGGCGTCTGCAGTAATGCAGGCGCCGTACCGGTCCGTTGTGGTGAAGAAGGAGCTGAGCTGGAAGGCGAAGCTCTTGATTTACCGGTCCATCTATGTTCCAACCCTCACCTACGGTCATGAGCTGTGGGTAGTGACCGTAAGAACGAGATCGCGGATAGAAGCGGCAATTAGAAGCCGAAATTAATTTCCTCCGGAGGGTGGCTGGGCTCAGGCTTAGAGATAAGGTGAGGAGTTCAGACATCTGGAGGGAGCTCGGAGTAGAGCCGCTGCTCCTTCGCATCGAAAGGAGTCAGCTGAGGTGGTTCGGGCATCTGACCAGCATGCCTCCCGTGCGCTTCCCTTTAGAGGTTTTCTGGGCACGTCCGACTGGGAGGAGACCCCGGGGCAGACCCAGAAACCGCTGGAGGGATTATATATCTCATCTGGCCTGGGAACGCCTCAGGATCCCCCAGGAGGAACTAGAAAGTGTTGCTGGGGAGAAGGGTACCTGGAGAGCCCTGCGTAGCCTGCTGCCTCCGCAATCCGGACCCGGATAAGCGGAAGCTAATGGATGGATGGATGGATGGATTCAATTATATATATTATGTGGATATGGATATTTGTATATTTTGGATGGAAATTGGGGTAGAAATTATACAGTGAGGAAATAGGGCTGAACTATTAAGCAAAATAGTGCAATAGGTATATATGGCAGGATAAATGTGTACATGAAAAACATTTTTACAAATTAAGTATTGTTGTGCTGCAGAGATTCCTGGGCCTGCCATTATTTTTTTCACCAGATGTAAGAAAATATGTTTGTTTGGTACAGACCCCAACAAATGTCACATGATCGTTTTGCAGTGAAAATGAAAATTGTAACGCAAAATTGACCATTCCCATTAATAGTGAATGATATCGCAAACACAATCCCTGTAAAGAATAGTTGCAATATGCTATATTTTTTTTACCATATCATTCAGCCATAGTGAAAAATATGTAACTAGACCCTAACTTGAGCTACTACTACCTAGACTGTGATCTGCAAGCTCAGGGTTTGCCAGGCCTCATCGTTTCCTGCTGTTCCCTCAGTGCCTGGTGCTGGCTCCCACCCGTGAGCTCGCCCAGCAGGTGCAGCAGGTGGCAGCCGAGTATGGCAGGGCCTCTCGCCTCAAGAGCACCTGCATCTATGGGGGAGCACCCAAGGGACCCCAGATCAGGGACCTGGAGAGAGGTATGCCCAATGCAACATGGTGGTGGTGTCTCGCCTAATGAATCCAAAGTGTTATATCAAGTTTCTCTGGCTCCGGGTAGTTACTGGTTTCATTGTTGTAGGTGTGGAGATCTGCATCGCCACCCCAGGTAGACTCATAGACTTCCTGGAGTGTGGCAAGACTAACCTGAGGCGCTGCACCTACCTGGTGCTGGACGAAGCTGACCGAATGCTGGACATGGGCTTCGAACCGCAGATCCGCAAGATCGTAGACCAGATCCGGGTCAGTAATCGTCTCCTATATGGATGATACCATTGACATGTAGGGGGCGGGGGATTGCTGTTTTAAATGCTGTGATGTCCGTCCAGCCTGACAGACAGACCCTGATGTGGAGCGCCACCTGGCCTAAAGAGGTGCGTCAGCTGGCCGAGGACTTCCTGAAGGACTACGTGCAGATCAACGTTGGCGCCCTGCAGCTCAGCGCCAACCACAACATCCTGCAGATCGTTGACGTCTGCAACGACATGGAGAAGGAGGACAAGTAAGAAGTGCATCGGACAGACAGGACAGTCTAAATAGCTCTATAAGTAAATAGAGCTGATCAGACTCGTAGTGCAAGTTAATAGATCCCTTGTGAAGCAAGTGAAGTTAATGGACCAGTCTAGCAAGACAAATTTCTTGAACTTGTATTGAGCATGAAGATATGAGCTTTTTTGTAGTACACCAGATCCAACATTAGGACCCAGAAGTAATACAAGTTAACAGAGCTCTCCAGTTATAATAATTAATAGTAGTAATAATAGTTAGTAGAGCTCATCAGACTAGCTGAAGCCAACGATCCCCTGCTCCTCCTCAGACTGATCCGGCTGCTGGAAGAGATCATGAGTGAGAAGGAGAACAAGACCATCATCTTTGTGGAGACCAAGAGGCGCTGTGACGAGCTCACCAGGAGAATGAGGAGAGATGGGTGAGCATCTCATACCGCATCCGACATGTAAAAGAGTCCAACTACAGGGATCACCCAGATCAAATGTCATTGCCCTTACTGTATCCGAGTTTTCATTTGTCGGATTGTCGCAGGATTCAGTATTACGGTTATTATTCAACGGTAGGTTATGTTGGGCAGGAAACCCAAAGCATGCGGTAAGAGGGTAAGGGACGACCCCAAAAAGGTGATCATTAACAACCTCCAACATGACTTCTCATTTAAAACTGCGCAAGGGGGATATAATAAGTCGCCGTGTATTGTTGTGCATTTGGAGGATTCTTTAACGCATCCATGCTATGGAGACAATCGTCTTTGACGTTTTTGTAGAACTAAAATGAACAACTTTTTTGACAATCCTAGTTTTCATGTCCACTTTTGGTATCGTCTCAGCTCGCTGTGCAGTGGAGGAAAAAATAATGTATATAAAAATATACCTTACTTTTGTAGAATGTAGTTTACTTTTACTGTTTAAAGATATATTTAATGTATGTTATTTTTGGGACTACCCAGTTGTAAAAACAACATGGTAGCAGCACATACTCCTGCAATACAACCATTCCAAAAAAAATGTGTAACTCATACAAATGACAATCTGTCACAGCTGGCCAGCAATGGGCATCCATGGAGACAAGAGCCAGCAAGAGAGGGATTGGGTCCTCAATGGTATGTTTTCGGACATCTTGTTACAAAGAACATAGTTGTCTTGTATGTCATATTGCTAACTCGCACTCCCCTGTTGTGTAGAGTTCAAGTACGGCAAGGCGCCCATTCTGGTGGCGACGGATGTTGCCTCCCGCGGTCTAGGTCAGTATGTCCCCATCTAGAGCCATGTACTCTCCTCTTCAATGTTACTTTTTTATTTTTTAAAGAAAGTGCTTTTGCTTTCTTTAACTGTATATGCATTTTCTGAGTTTTTCTCACCTAAAGGTGCAGTCTTTGTGGCAGGCGCTAGGCATGACAGTCCCAGGCCTCGAGAGGGAGATGGAGGACATATTGGAAGTGCTCCACTGGCTTGCCACCCAGTGGGCCTAGAGAGGTGAAAGCTCTTGTGTGCCAGTGATCTTCAAAAGGCCTGCGTGGCTAAG
>OMOU01091339.1:14710-33383 GCA_900312585.1 Malacocephalus occidentalis
AATCAATTTATTGTCAAAAATTAAGTGGGACAGTGGGGACGGCCAAGTCACATGTTTGGAAAGTATCGCTTTGAGCTTAATGTGATTAGCATCAGCAAATGAAAAGGCTTAAATACACAGTGCTACAGCATAGCACAACTAGTTCATAGCAGCATCTACCCTGCTCCTCCGTCTTTCAGCGTATTTTATTCACACTGTGACATTGCCTATAAAATCTATCCTCCACTTGAAAGGGTCATTTTGAAAGATAAACTTGTAATAGGTTTTTCTAGGAATCGCCAAGCTACTGACCAGGGACAACGTATGCAACCTTTGCTTTCTAATAAACATGTCCATTTGTTACAGCTAAATCTGAAACAGGGACGTTTATCATTATCACTTTATCCAATATTTATCACTATTGGATGGTACCGTTAATTCTGCACCAACCTAATTCCATTCTTTAGAACATACATTGAATGCCCGATACAAAACACCCACCGATTAGCTCCCTGGCCATCTCTGGATCCTCATGTATTCGACACACATCTGACAGCTGCAGCAGAGAGTCGATGTGATAGGGGTTGGTGAGCAGCAGGGTCTGCATAGCGGAGAGCAGAGAGACAAAGACATCTGCTCAGCATTTACATTGTTAAAGACTATTCACTATTTAATTTTATCCAAAGCGACGTACAGTGAATGCAGACATTCAGAGAGGGGTTAGGTATCTTGCTCTATCGGATGCATACAGGTAAGGCATTGGACACTGGGGATCGAACCCAGTAGCTTTCAGCTTTCTGCAGTGCTTCCTGATAGCGTAGTCATTATAGTTTGGTATTGTATGATCACTCGTGGATAAACCTAAAACATTTGTGGCATCCAATAGTAAAGTGTGTTACTTTGAGTATCCCTTTTTCAAAAACACATTTGTATCTTGAATAATATAATATTTTTATGATGTAAAATATACTGTCTAATCGGGTATATTGCCAGCCTCCATTAGCGATGGAAACCCTTACCAAGATGTTGTTGTTATTCATGGAGTCCACAGCATCCATGAACTTGAACTGTACTTGCTGGTAGTCCCGACTGTGCTCAAACGTAAAGTAATGAAGGCCATCCTTGGACTGGAGCAGGGACATGGAAATTCCTGCAGACCAATTGATGGAATCACATGTATGCAATCTTACCAACATGGTAAGAAGGTAAAATACGGGAAGTATGATGATGAATTCCGCATGTAAACAATTTGGCGATGAATTGCAATATACAATTAGTATACTGTTGGCAGCATCTGCCATCAATAACACAACCTGATACATAATACTTGTACTGAATGTTAAACACATGACGTGAGTTCATAATTCAACTGATGATAAAGATATACTTCCTACTACTCAAAGCCTGGAAGGTAATAATGTGCCCACCATAAAGTTAATTAGCGCCAACATGAAAACATCCACAACATTCAGGGAATTATGGCTTGTGCTGCAAAGCCTTATGCCGGTGAAAGCCTACATGATATCAGCCCGATTATAACACGTTTCGGCATGTCGTAGGGCATCGGATCATTTTATCGCGTGTAGTGTGACATAGTGTAGTGTAGAGTACAGTGACAGCGACTAGGACATGTTCCTATCCGGTTCTAGTGACATCAGTGAGTTTACGGACGTAGTGACGAGCTTCATAGCAACGCTAGCGGACACCATCGTCCCCACAGTTAAAGTTAGGTCCTTTCCGAATCAAAGATGTGGGCCGATGGATCCATCTGTGATGCCCTGAACGCCGGTACTGCTGCCTACAACTCTGAATACAAAGCGGCACCCTATGGACTCCGTCGAGCGGTGAAGTACACTAAGAGGAAGTACAGAGACAGAGTGATGTCACAGAAGGAGCAACGCGACACCAGGCACTTTTAGCAGGGTCTACGGACTATCACTGACTATTGGGGCAGAACCCCACAACTGTGAGTGTCGATCCATCCAAGCGGACGATCTGAACTCATTCTATGCTCGGTTGAAGGCCAGGAATAACTTCTGCTTGGGGGACCATAGCTGAAGTGAGTTCCATTGCTAGGGATGAGCTCACTCTGTCTGTGTCCGACCACAATGTGAGGAGGGCTCTGAAGAGGGTGAAGACTAGAAAAGCTGTAGGAACTAGCTGGTCAAGAACCAGCTAGCTCCAATGTTCACCATAATATTCAACCTGTCCTCTCAGCCCCCTACTGTATTCCCTGTAAACAATTTACTGTGTGGCCAGGTTAAGCTCAAACACCATTGTCAAGTTTCTTTTGAACCAAATGATTGTATAACGTTTAGTATGGCAAAGTGACACAACATGTTGTCAGTGCTCTAATTGGTTTGTCTCCAAATCTGTCATCCGAAAGGGCACATTTTTTTCAAGCAGCCAGTAGATGTCATCAGCAAAGCATGTCGCGAATCTTGACTAAATCAGCCTTCATTTCATTAGGCCTAAAATGTTGTCCTTTAAACAGCATTAGAGGAAACATAATTTACAGTCAACCACTCAAATGCCAGTTGCTACCAGAAATGCTGTATGAGTACAATTAGATGCAAGTTAAGCAGGAGGTACCTGGGCGACTGAATCGAGGCCACGTGTCTTTAGGAACGGTCATCCAGGTGGTGCGATGGAACTGCCTCTGTCTCTGTCGAGGCCTGCAATATTAACTAATATAGCTTTATCCATTTCTCACTATATATATATATATATATATATATATATATACACAAGGAGTAAATACCGTTGATCACCAAGAACTGCTCGTGCCCCAAAGTATCTCTTCAGCTCTGTCTCTGAATTCAGATTCCTAATGAATAAAAAGGTTACAATGCAGGTACTGAAACACAAGTTAGCTAACAGAAGTTAGCAAACTAATGTTGCTGCTCAAACATTAATAAACACATTTGATGACAAATAATAATTGATAGTAGCAAAGATTGAGTTTATGTCCTGTATTAATCCATGGATAATACACAGGCAGGATAGTGTAGTGGCTGGGGTGTGCGACAGCTAAAACATTCTGGGTTTGATCCCCAAAGTCCATAAGCATCCTTGAGCAAGATGTCAAACCCTTATGTCCTCCTTGGTGACCGAACTCTGTAATATCTGTATTATAAGTCTCCTCCTTACCTGTGCTCTACATAGATTGGAGACCTCCCGTCGGAGCCTCCTGACTCCTCACTCTGCAAGGTGAGCCCGTTGGTGTCCTCAATGGTCTTCAGGAGCGCGTCGATATCATCTTCTGCAACGTCCTCCTGCAGAAGAAGAGGTGGCAGCTGTGGTAGTAAGCCAATTAATACATGGTGTATGAATATACACACGTTTCTGGAAAGGCAACCTATTGACATTATGTGAAACATTGTCGGTAAATGGATCGCATTTATATAGCACGATCGAACCAACAACCTACCTCGACTGCGGCTATCAAACAAACAACTGCTTGACGTTTCCCAGATAAGACATTTGAACTCTGTACCTGTGTACCTGCCGCGGCAGCCTTTTTATTCTTCTTCTTTTTCTTCTTTTTCACTTTAGCTCCACTCTGCAGAAGATATCGCATAGATGTCACGCATCGTTAACAGAATTGAAACATCAAATGAAAAGCAGAATAGGAGTCGCTTGGTCGATAGAGAGGCTACTCACATTGACGACGTTTTCGTGCAGCTGCGGATCATCCATGTTTTCCATGTCTTTGTTATCAAGTGTGTCATCGACTTCTTCTGGTTTTTCCGCGTCGTCGTCTAGTGAGCACTTCTCTGCATCACATATCTGTCAAATGTGGGTTTAAACACACCGTGCTTATCTGTACTGTCATAGTGGCTGTCGTCGATGTCCACATCAAGTCAGACAGGTATTATATTATACTACAATACAAACATTGTGAATCATAACTCTCCACATATGTTTGATGCAACTGGGCCATTCAAATGATAAACAACAGGTTCAACAGCATTGTTTTTAGCCACCATTAGCTAGTTGTCCCGGCATACAACTACAGCGTATTGTTTCACTTTAAGAGCTCAGTTTTAGTTGACAGGCAAACTGCTATGTCATTTAAACGTCAGGTATCATGCCACGCTTTAGAACGTACCAATTCATACATGTTGCTGATATTTTTCTGAGTCTTATTCTTCTTCGCCTTGCGGCCACTGTGATGTTCGGATGGATCCCCCGGTTGTGGTTCTTCATCTTCGGCAGCCCGGCCCAACTCCTCCTCGTCGTCGTCCAGAACCCCGAGGTCCAGGGCCTCCTGGCCCCGTTGTTTTCCTTTGAGTCTCCGCAAAGCCCGGCTCGACATTATTATTATTATTATTCCCCGGACATAGGCTACTCCTTGCCTGGGTGGCTAGCTAGCAGGGTACGAGGACGGACGTACCCAGCGGACTCAGCAATTACAGCCTGGCAGCATCAAGTCACCCGACACGAACACCATGCATCCGGTGAACGACGGGACAAAATGTCAAACCTATGTATATGAATTATACCGTATATTAAAGCACTAAAATCCAAACGTATGTTAAATTTTCGATTAAGTATATACCCATACAACAATACAATAAGTTAATTGCATATGTTGGGGATTTTAAATGGAATATCTTAAAGTTGTATACCTTTATTTATAACATATGAGTACTTACTGTCTACGATTTTGTGAGGAGAATAAGTTAGATGCGTCAGCTATTCAGGCATGGCAGAACAATTGCATTCAGAAGCTCAAGCAAAAAACAATTAAAAAAACGATACTGATAGCTTTTACTTTGATGGGAAAACGAGTGATTGCAGGCAGCCCTTTGCGGGCCACTGGCAGCAGCTTGACAACACATGGAGCGGCGCTTGAATGTTGACATAAAATAGATGATTGTCATTGGCGCAATCTCTTCTTCTACCGGAAATGTTGAATTTTAATTTTTTTTTACCACTTCCTATAGATTCAATGAATACTGTCCCCAAACGGTATAACAAAGGTATTACTGTGTAGCCTATAATGGAAATGCAGCATTGTCACCGGTCACATAAACATGACAAAACTGACGTTACACAGAGTTCATCACAAGGTCATATTCATGTTATTTTAGACAGGCAGCCAGGTTGACAGGTAGACAGATATGCAGATGAAGATATATAGATAAAAAATCAATATAACACACAGCTTGAAATATGATCATCAAGGTGTACAAAAATGGTGAAATATAATTCAGATTAACCCATGGATGGGTTAAAAGCGGAGGACCAATTTCACGGCGACACCTATGGGGGCTTGTGTGTGTGTGTGGGGTGGGTTGGGAGGGCCGCCGTGCACGGGTGTACAGGCATGGTGTTAGCTGCGACAATAAAGACGGGGGGTTGTCCGTCCGGTAATTATAAAAAAAAATAATATTATAAGTGGTGAAATATAATTCAGATTAACCTGTATATAGGCCAGCCTATAGTGCAAAGTGAACAGAAATGGGGAAGTTGGGGAAATGGTCTGCAGGAAGCAACAGGATATTTTCAGATACTTTCAGAAGATTTCATCAGTCCAGTCTTATGAAAGCAGATGGACAGAAACAAAATATGGTTCAGGATCAGGATAACAAGTAGAACAAATTCCCATGTCACTTCCCAAAGCACATCATTTACAATGATTGTCAAATACAGTATATGCATTCATACTTTTATTTGTGCCATTCATTCATAGTAACAAAACATCTCACCAAAAACCTTTGTGAAAGTCATTATTTAATAGTGCTTGTGGCCATCCTAATGCATGGAGCAGCTGTAAGCAAGAACTTGTTTATACACTTGTGTATGCAGTGTACATTCATGAATACATGATTTTGAGCCCAGTTCTGTATTATCCTGCACAGTATAGGCCTATGTTTACAGAAAATGAAATAGAAAATCACCAAATCACCGAAAAGGCAGTAAATAAAAAAATAATACACTATCTCTGCTCCCCATAACAAATCAACATGCATATGTTTGTGGTGTGTGTGTGTTTGTACCCACATTTTGATTTTCTAGCTCCATGGAATAAAAAAAGATATAATTCATGATCACAGCTGTACAGAAGTAAGAAAATAGCTCCACAAATGTAAAACACCTTAACCACCTTCTCTCATTAATGCCACAACCCCCATCAGAATCTCACTCACAGAAGGAATGGATAGTAGTCCTAGTGCTGTAGTGTCATACAGCACATGGATGCATGGATTTCATTCTTCATTGGCAGTAACGTTAATGGGGTTAACATAGGCTGCTCCCTCCAGGTCCTCCATCCGTTTCCTGCGCATCTCTGCTGGTGGTCTTGGAGGGGGATTCTGAGGGGGCTGCTTGATGCTGTCTCCAACTGCCTTCCGGGTCTCCGTCCTGGGCAGAATGGGCTCCCATTTCTCCCCTCGTATTGCAGCCTAGCAACGAATGCAAAGCTTGCAAGTTAGTGCTCGTGTTAGCTAGCTGCGCTACACGATCGTTCTTGAAATAAAAAAATAACCTACATATTAAATACAAATTATATTAAAATAAAAACTAAGAGCGGTATGGTGTATTTAATTGACAAGAAAATGAGGAGCTCAAGAGGAACATCATAATCACAAGGTTTCTCATCTAAAAAACGGTATAATATATCCTCATACCATAACCTGGGTCAGTAAAATTTCACAACATCTGAACAATGTCTCAACAACTTCCACTGAAAGACAAAGTCTTCGTTGTTACTGTTTCCTTGTAGCCATTTCCTTGTTAGCCTATTTTCTTCATGCTGGGTCTTACCAAACAGCAGAAATACAGTGGGCACACTGCAACATTGCTCAAAAAGCTACTCCTTATATTAGGCGGTTAATGTTTAAATGAGATAATTAGCCGTCCAGGTATACGTACCCCCAGGTAGATCAGACTGGCAATCCCCAGACACACACAGCCAAGGACAGTGGCCAGTATGAATCCCCCTGGCACACATATTCTAAACAGAAAGGTGTATAGACCTTTAGACAGACTACACAAGGAGAAGCCTGGGATAGAACCACACAACCTGCTCTTCCCGCTGAGCCATGCCCAGTAAGTTAATAGTCATCATTAGAAAGACAATGATCAATATGTTAAGCCTATGACACTATTCATGCTTGGGCGGAGGACATGGTACATCCGCCAATAAATGGATTAGGCTACAATGCTGTTGAATACAGGGAAATGTCAACCAAAACCAAAAAGCATGACACTTACGCTGCATGCAAGAATGCTCTGACATAATAGTTCCTTGTCAATGGGCCAAACGATTTCACACATACTGTAAAGCAGTACTGTCCCCTGGAAGAAAAACAATACACACAGAACAGCAAGCACTTGAATCGTTATTTAAATCGCTGACACACAATCTCACATTAATATCTATAATCTATAGAAAGTCTATAGAAATAAATAATACCACTTACGTCCTCGCCACACTAGTGCCGTTGTTCCTTTTCCCTCTTGGGTACTCTAGCAGGCATACAAATGTTCCTGCAGCTCTGGATGTCTGTTAAGGAAGGTTAATACCTTTCCAGCTTTAGATCATATTGCTGATTATTACTGAGTTCATATTATTATGAACATCAAGTTATTGATTTATTAACACCTGCCTAGCCCAAACCATTGAGATGTTTATCTAAGGATAGTCCCACCACATCTAACCACATAGGAAATTAGAGCCTAAAACTTACAATAGATCTTACCAATAGATCTAACTTACAATGACTTACACAACATCAAAAGTGTACATTAGTAGCATGTCTCACTGGAAGGATACATTGAATATGCAGCGAACTCCCATCCTCGAAACTGTCCAGCCACTCCCACTATACCACCGGTAAGGAGAACTGAGAGAACGAAACAGGAAGACATTTTATTAAAGACGGCTTTATTAAATCTGAAACAAACACACTCGTATCACATGGGTTCATGCATTTATTCCGTTTAAAGCAGCATTCCAAAATCGGAACCGATTTGAAAATATTTACATCATTCTGTCAATGCCTATTATCATCACTCATGGTTGACTGAACAATTTTCAGTATAATAAGCCAAAAGGTCGACTTACTGAGTCCTGCTGTGAGAGCCTGTTCGTTGGCCCACATGGCCCACTCTATTTTCCCCATCGTGTTCTGTACACCGCAGAGACGGTCAAGTGTCTCGCTGTGGCCGCTTCACTCCGAACGGGAACTCGTGTAATGAGGAAGTTGCTCCTCGTATTTAACAACAAAAGGCAGATTCAGGTGGGCGGACACACCCGTCGTTTCCGCATCGTATGAACAAGCACTTTCGAGATAGGGAACGGTTTGTACTTGAACGCAAACCACTGTATTCAACTATTCAGATGGAATAGGTCTACACCAAGTCTACACTAAACCAACACCACGACAAACAAGCCGATTCAATAGATTACTAAATAATGTTTGTTTTTTATTATACACAAAAACAATTAAAACATTTTAACCTTTGAAATCTGTTCCACACATTTTGACAGCAAAACAAATTCATAACAATCGCTAAATCTGTTTTATTGCTGACTAGTCGTGTATTCATTCAACGGTCACTATAATGCTCTTCGAGATAGATTTTTCTCTTTCAGATAAAATAATAAAAGCACAAAAGTGTAAAATATCACAAATCCCTGTCTTTCTAGTGTGAAGAAAGCTATAGCAGCTCATGGCGTGGGACTCCTCCCAACTGGTCAGGCAGTCTTCTTTGGTAGCCCATCAGCTCCAAGCAGGTGCTGGCTGGGGTCCTCCAAAACACGGGGACCAGGCCCAGCCTTCAACAAGCAGGTAAACAGAGAACACGTCAGGTGCAGTCCAGATTAGACAATTCTAATTTTACTGTTTTACGTGCGTCTATACCTTGGTACTGATTATGTAGCTAATTCCCTTTGGCATGGGCTCGAGGCAGATGGCATTCTTCAGCTCCTCAGAAAGGTCTCCGTGTTCAACTTGGAGACCAGTTACAAACCTGTAAAGGAGAGGGACAGACCGGGATGACGAATACATGAGGGAATGAAAGCTAGGCGTACTAGGTTCAGTGACGGCCTACTCACTTTGTCCCGTTGTTATCTGGAGGGAAGAAGTGGCGGACCATGTGGAGAAACTCAGCCACGTGTTGCTGCAGTGTGTAGATGACAGCGTTTGGGCCTGCATCAAATGTGTAAGCAACCTAGACCAAAACAATGCAGTGTGGATAATGGGTGAGGAATGCGGAAATACACCTGCACACACCCACCCCCACACACACATACACACACACACACACACACACACACAGCAAATGTACTATCAACAACATTCTCACCCTTGGTTCCCCATAGTGCCGGTTATACTGATGCACCAAACTGATGACTTGCTGGGACACAGTGTTGAGGTAGAAGATGGGAGGATAGGTATCGAGGCAGGTAGCGTGGAACTGGTTACTGTCTCTCATGGTAAGTTCAGCGAAGGTAGCAAAGTCCCTCTCGTGCACCGCTTCAATCATCTGCTTCATTCTGTCTGGGACCACAGACTCAGCTCGGTGCTACACATAGACACAATACTGTTGTTACATTTCATATTGACTGTTCTATGCCTCAAACTATCCTGAAAGTGACGCGTTTCGGATAAATTACTGTTTGAGTAGGATTGAGTACCTTTAGGAGACTGCTTGTTTGAACGCTGGTTTGCATGCCGGAGGTGCTGCCCACTGGCTTACGCGCAGCATTGGCCTGCAACGAAGAACATATTCAGAGAAAAGCTTTTTGGTTATACATGGGAGAAATCATCTGTTTTATAGTCATGCATTACTAGTAAACACAGCATTATCAACATCCTTATCTTTACAACAGCTTGAACACCTACACCCACACACACACACGTACCACCAGTACAAGGACTCTGAGATCTGGCCAATGAGACTCTGGCTTCACTTGCTGGGCAACACTGTCTTTGCCATCCTCTCGCTCTCCCATGATCCACTGGACAAATCCTCCATACATACTCCGACATGCACTGCCCGAGCCCTGCCTTGCGATGGCGGACAACTCACCCTCTACCTCATACACCCGGGCCAATGTGTACACTGGAAGAGGGTAGAAAGAGGGAGAGAGGTTAGGATCACATGGGTGTAAATATACAACATTATGAGAGCAGCAATGCATTCTGGATTGATGGTGTTGTAAGAGCATAAGATAAGATAGACCTTTATTCATCCCAAAGGAAAGTTAAACAGACTGGCTCTTACCCAGACAGGCAAAGCCAGCGGCAGAAGAGGCCAGGCCAGCAGCAGTGGGGAAGTTGTTGACAGAGCAGATGTGAACTTTATGGGACAAACAACCCACATCCACGCTGGAGTCACCATCATTGCCCCTCTTCCTGGCTAGCCGTCTAACTGATTAGGGAACACAACAATATAGGATTGTTTACTACCGCCTTTTTGCTTTTGCCATTAAGAAAATAGTTCAAATTAAGTAATCGCCAATTACTTACTTTCTCTTAGACAGGACTGCAGTCTTGGATGATATATGTCCTCCTCTTTGCCATTGAGCCAGATACGATCCTCCTGAAATGACCTGCAAGATGCTACTGTCGTGGTCGTTTTCAGCTGAAATAACGGAGGATGAGCTTCGTAAGCATTTAACTGCATGTACGCTTACTTTCACAAAACTGTTTTAGTGACTACTTAGTCTGACAAATCAGACTTTAGATTGTTGAACCGAGATTAGCTAGTAGTATACATGACTATTAATATAGTCAGTAGATTTTGTCTTTCATACCTGATCTTGATCAAGTGTGACACTCAGGGATGAATTTATGGGTAGAATCAAGTCCTCATTTCTTTTCCCCCCTTGTGAATGAAATAGTCCGATTATTATTATGGCATACGCCGAGTACGGCTGTGGCACAGATACATTAAAATGTGCTTCGACAAATGCATTAGATCAATAGCATTTCTTTAAAAGAGGTTGAATGGCCATATGTTAGGCCAAGATACAACACAAGAATTACACATGACACTTACAGTATTTTACGACAGCTATATTGACCGGCGCAGTGCAAGTCACAGTTGACGGCTTGACGACAGTCTCCTTGGGCATGGTTATCTATTTCAAATCACAATGTTTTAACATCTGAAAAAATGTATTACGTTGCGAATAACACGCTGTAATCCCCCTTTCATTACAGCGTTGTAGCACCTAATAGGTTTGATATCCGCACACAACAGTCGCGCTTTCCAAATCTCTCTCCCCATTGGTTAGGGTTGGACATTGTGCTGAACGAACACCAATCATCGCAAGGCTGTCTACTTTAGACGACGTGTTGGCCAATGAGAGTCATCAGACCACAGTCATACGAAATGGGGCAAGGTAGGGGACGGTCCGTTTGGGACGTGAATAGTTTACTAAATCTTGAGTATATCTAAATATAATTTGATAAATTAGAATCAAGACTTATTAAAAACCATTGTAGTTAATCTATACGTTTAATGTTTAAACATCTAAATACAATAATAGATTTTGATGAAGACATCTTTTCAAGGCTCATTCACATGCAATAGTGTCAGTGCCATGATCCAAGTGATCCACTAATAGTGCATTATTGATGTATGTGTATGTACTGTATAACTGTATAGAATGTATACATGGCAGAAGGCTGGGTTGAACAAAAACAACAATTGTAGGCTTTTTTATTTATTTATTCTGTAAACCATGTTACATGAACAGCAAGAAACAAATGTACAAAAGTGCTATATTCAAATTTCACCGACTTGCGCACATTAACAGTATGGCCATCAGACCAGATAAAATGCTCCAGTAACCTTTTGCTTTCTCCAACTGTGTCCAAAAAAAGAAAACCAAAGAAACAAAGATCTGCCGTAGTGGAAAAAAAAAAACAAGCACAAAATTTGAAGTTGAGGAATCATTACTAAGAGATATTATGCTCTGTCAAATTAGGATACAAAACATGCTATGGCACATTTGCTCTCAAAAAAAGGTAAACTTGCTTTGTGTTTGCAATAGCCCTAATTTTGAGCCTATGCCACAATATCTCTATTCCTTCAACTTGTTTAGTAATCCATGACCACACAGCGACTTGAGTGGTCAACCATGATTCAGTTATGAGAAAATAGTTTGCTAAATATATCTGCCTATTAACAAGAGTCCCACGAAGGCATAGATACTGCAGCAAGATGTTCTTCAGAACTCACGCTGGGTATGGAAAACTCAGTCTTCATCCTCGTCGTCAGAGTCCATCACCTTCCGTCGGTTGAACTGGAATAATAATACAAACAATAAGAGCTGGGTGGAAGAAAGTCCTGATTAAGGGCCACCTTATCGTCCACCATCTTCTGGGTCATTCCAGGTGTACCTACCGTCACCGTTGTCTTCTTCTCCGTTTGCTGACTGACTTTCTCCAGGATATCGATCAAGCCTGACTCGGAAATCTGTTACAAATGGAGATACGCTACATGAGTAACTAGTGACCAGCTGGGAAAGCAATAACAGATATTCACCCATAGGAATCTGAAGGAAGGACAAAAGCCATTATGTTCATAATTGTCTACATCTTGAAGCAAGGTGGAACAGATAGTCAGAAGTGTCAAATACTTTGGACCACCGCTAATTGCTATTGCACACTTGGCCCCAAAGCATTAACACTTTTGCACATGACAATAAAATAACTAATAAGATTATTCTGCCATGTATCCAAGAAGCAGTCTAATGCCTCTGTGAGCCATGAGGGGGCGTGGTTAGCGCTGTCAGGCAGTGACAGGCGGAGCGGAGCGGCAGCAATGTCTGGAATGTGACGCAGCTGTAGCGAATGAGTGCAATTAACGGTATACTATTTAATGACACCTGTGCACGCTTCCTTGCACGAACGGCAGGAGTGATCGACGACAAGACTCCGACGCCAAAACCCTCTTGACTCCAGCGAACCAGCGGTCTGCCCTGACGAACTGTGTTATCTTGTGATCTCATGTTATTTAAACACGCTACAGCGATTTTATGTATATTAAACAGCGTTGTTTCGGAAGAGACTGTTTTCCCTTTCATCCGGAAGAACCCAGGAAATTGTGACAACTAGAGACTTTGTTACATTGGCGCCCAATGTGGGGCCAATGCTGTGTCACATTCCAGGCATTGCTGCCACTCCGTTCCCCTTGTCATTGCCTGACAGCGCTAACCACACCCCCTCATGGCTCACAGCCTGTTATTATTATTATTATTATTATTATTATTATTATTATTATTATTATTATACACTCTTCATCTCACCTTTCCCCCCAACTTGCCAAAACGAGCCATTTGGATCAGATAGTTCTCCACTGCTTTGGCCTTCTCCGGCTTCACCATAGCCAGGTTGCTCACTGGAAAATGAAAATGAAAATTATATTATTTTGTTTTGCTTCACAAGGAGGATGTGTACACATATCTCATCTACCACAATTTTCTCTGTGGGATCATGACAATATATACTAGAGACAACCCATTAACAGAGAATTAGTCTCATGTTATTATATGAGGCAGTGATTCTCCTACAACATCTTTGACAGCAGTGGTGTTGAGGTGTGTGTGTGTGTGTGTGTGTGTGTGTGTGTGTGTGTGTGTGTGTGTGTGGATCTGCACAGGCACATAGTTTGCGCACAGATTCCAGTCAGGCTCTGATGATTTCCAACAAAAATGCATACAACACAATGTACAACAACATAACATAACAAGAAATAGCATCACAATTCCATGATTATCAGACATAATAACAAATGTGAAACAACACTTACATCTACCACGGGCAGACTGGTCTAGAACTTGTGCCAATATAGAGTTCCTCATGTCTGATTCTCTGTAAGAAAAAAGTGACAACAGCACAATGAACACAGATTTCCAGAGTGTTGTGTCCTGGATCAGGTGCACATTAGCACATACAACATTGGCTTACTGGTGAGATTTAAAACAACAATTACCTCTGTTTGGCCTCCTGCTGTCCTTGTTGGTCATTTGAACCATCCTAACAAGCAGGTGAGAATACACTGTCATGGTATTGTCTGCACTGTACTGTCTTACTGTAGACAGAATTACGACATTATGTGTGATAGTTATTATACATAATGTATACTATGTATTAGACATGCGATTATATGTAGGCTATACCTAATAGTTTGGCCTACACGTCATTTATACCGTCCATTTCTTCACACCATTTGCATTAAAAGGTGTGATGCAACCAACTATTTGACCAGGGTCTTTTTACCCATATGAACGGGTGTGGTTATATATATTACAGATAATAATTGCTGGATTGTTACGTTTTTGCAATCATAGCATACGCGTGGTGGCGACTATTTTCGCTGGGTAAAAGTAACAAGTATGGGTAGGAATCACGTCAACCGGATCGATACACGTTTCCCTATCCTAACCCTAAGCAAGTGAATCCTGAATGACAGCATGGTTGGTTAACATGGGCATCTCCTTTTATAGAACATGCTAGATTGAGTCGCGTTTTTCCATCCTCACCCCTTGTTTTGCCTGTAATTCGGCCATTCTCTGCCTCCTTATCGCGTCCAACTCATCATCTGCCATTTCTGCTTTACTTAATAGAGCGGAGAACCAAAAATGCGTCTATTAAAAGATAAATAGGCAACAACACAAATAGAGCTAGGGTTAGGCCCCCTTTCTTCTGGCGCTTTCCCTCGTATGGACAATGTTCGCATGGCAACAAACGTTACGGCGCAATACCGCCCCCTAATGAGCTGGAGCCAGACAGCCAGACTGTCTGAATGTTGCGAATCATTCAACCAAATGTCCTTCACTGCTCTTTTATATTTATTTATAAACTACAGACTACAAATAGCAACCACTACCTCTATCCTAAAATAAAAACAATCTGTTTATTGATCTAGTATTCATGGCATCTTCTTCTCTTAGTAAGGACCACAGATCACAAAATCTATACTGTAGGCCTATATACGGTGGATATATATCAGAATGACATCCAGTATACACTGGACATTGTTAAGTGTATACAAGTAAACATTTCAACAAATTCATGACATGGGACAAAGATGTATCATATCTGATAGATGTATGTCAATCAGATGTATGTCAATCATGTCAATATTTCTACTTTTAGAACATTAGCATTTAGACCATGGCAGTTGCTGTGTGCTCCTACACAATATACCTTAACTTGTGTATACTTGTATACACAAGTTAAATGTAAAGCACTTTGGATGACGATGAATAAAGTTGAAAACAGTTCAAACATGTCATATTAAATCCAGTCTAATCTGCTGCTAAATACACAATACAGCAATTGTATAATTGAATTGTACAAGTGCAAGTCATATGATCATATAATCCTTGCAACATTTCCACCAGTAACAGGTTTGAAGTTGCCATACGAGTCCCACTGGTTTTTGTTAGTCAGGGGCATTCATGCAGTTTCCTGGCTGAGGACTCTAGCTCCCCCTGTAGGTACTGTAGGAGAAACGACTAAGCAGTAGAGGGACATGGAACTTTTCTTCTGGGTTGCTTATAGTGAAGACAATCTGTAAGAAGAAAAAATAGTTAATTCAATTAATTAATGACACGATTTCCATCATTGTCAATATTCAATGAGGACAAACTGTTAAGATAGAAGCTTGATTTGTTGTTGTCTTGTTTTGTTAAAGAACAAATGGTTATTATTGTGATATAAATGCCATAACATCACACATTAGATTAGATGTTTTTACCTCGACATATGGATAAAAGCTGTCCTCGCCGAGACACCCCCAGTACGCCGCTGTGTCAAAGTGTAACTTGTACACACCAGGAGTAAACTGTTCCCTGGTAATGAGACCTGGGCACCGTCCGTCAGCATTAGTTACCCTGTAGAGAAATGCATGATTCAGTTGGTGACTGTTGCGGTTAAATGCAGCTACTCAATTTGACTTTGACCTTTCTTCTGGCGATTTTTACCCAGTGGTAATCAGATTCCAGACAGCTGAAGTTGAAGAGTCTTGCTTATACAGCAGGATGGTCATGTTGGACCCAGGGACTCCCAAGGCAGTGTTTAACACATGCGTAGACAGTGGACTGCCAGGTTGTGCCATTGATACACACTAACAAACAAACAAAGGGAACAAGTTTGCAAAAAGACAAGACTCCCAAATCCCATTCCCAACTGTAACGAATATTCCATCCCATCCATCCATTAGCTTATCTGGGGCCGGGTCGCGGAGGCAGCAGGCTAAGCAGGGCTCTCCATGTGCGCTTCTCCCAACAACACTTTCTAGTTCCCCCTGGGGGATCCCGAGGCGTTCCCAGGCCAGATGAGATATACAATTATATTATTGAATGTAACTCATTCATTTATCTAATTAAATGTGATGCATCTGTAAAC
Source organism: Malacocephalus occidentalis (assembly GCA_900312585.1). Taxonomy (NCBI): domain Eukaryota; kingdom Metazoa; phylum Chordata; class Actinopteri; order Gadiformes; family Macrouridae; genus Malacocephalus; species Malacocephalus occidentalis. The sequence goes on from OMOU01091339.1 coordinate 31,069, forward strand.
AATAACCCCTAGCAAGGTCATTTTCTAATAAAAAAACGTGGATCGATGGGGGAAAAAAAGAGAGATAGGTGAGCTGCAGCCTCTCAGGTGAGCTCTGATGTCACAGACACGGACATCAGAGCTCACCTGAGAGTCTGTCTAAAAAAATTGAAGTGTCCATGTGGTGTGTGTGGGGGGGGGGAGAGAAGTGTTCTAACAAAGGGGTCTATGTGATACGTGATTGACTCCGTGGGAGGATTTGAATAACTCACTTCTAACACCAATATCAAAACACTAAATCGAGCAGTGTCGGCGTTTGTGTATTTGTGGCGAGTCAATATCGGGAATTAAAGGGTGATCGATCGCCCTTCGTCCTCTCAAAACAAAAGCTGCGTGGTTCGCAGGGGGTCGACTATGTTCTCGTGATAGTTATTCTAGACAAGGTACTACAGCATGGCTTGCAGTGTTAAGTAAATTAGAAACCCCATCCTCACGTTGCAGCTTCCGTTGTGTGTGTGTGTGTGTGTGTGTGTGTGTGAGTTTAAATCCCTTCTCTTCATTCCTTCTCGAGTCCGTACAACAAAACTACCATCAGACTGGCATTCTTGCTAAAGGAGTGGTAGGCATGCTACTGTGCTACACGTTCAATATTTTGGGGAAGAATAATTAAGAATAATTCTCACCGAGTTCGGAACCAAAATATGACTCGTTAGGTATCGTAGTCTTCGAGCAGCACTCATCTGCACACAAATACGTTAATACACGCAAATGATATATTATCCTAGCGTTGGTGGTACAACCATTAGGTTGCTTTTCGCAATGAATGCTCTTGCGCAAGCATGTCACGCAAGTTGATCGTTGAACCTTCAATAGTCAACGCTACAGTTGACTACGTAGACGCGTACGACGCGTATGTAGACACGTACCTACCGCAAAGCGGTATACCAACTATGCTCAGAGGCAGTTCCTTTTTTTCTCCGTTACAAATAACAGTTTTAGTTCCAAAAGAATCCTCAGGGATAAGAAAGTAGAGGACTGGAAAGAGGCGAATTGAAAAATAGAACATTTGGGAAGATACAAAGCAAAGCAGACAGCGTCCGACCTCAGCATGTACAATCAAGACATTAGCCTATGGTCAACTACTAATTAACAAGCATAATAGTGCATGTACAATAAAACACAAATGCATCACATAGTAAAGGCCATTTGTTAATCACTACAGCAAATTAATATAATTGGTATTTTGGCTGTTGATGATGAAAGCTTGGGGCTTCTGTCAGCAAGCTTTCCTTCCATATATCTCAAATATGAGCATATCTTTCTCAAACATTACTGCACCAGTGAAATAAGGACAATAGCACCAATGTTTAATAAGTTTATTTTACCAAGGAACAATACAATTGCTTTTTTTCTTCTTTTCCCCCCTCTGAATACACGGTCCTCCATTGCTGTGCTTATCCCCTTCCCGCTTTAAACAATAATTGATGTGCAGATTATTACATGTATGTGCCAACATACCACATATAATTATCTCCGCACCAGAACAAATAAATGGATATCTCAAACTATATTTATCAATGTCACAATTTCCCATTACATCAATACTATTAATGTACATATTGTCTAAAAAATAAAAAATAAACATGCTGCATCATGTAAAGTAATTTATTTGTCCTCAATTTCCTTCATAAGTGTTTAGTATTGCACAAATGTGGAACGTTTCTTGTTTGCCTAATTACCAAAGAAAAATGTTGGTCCGATGATCTCACCGACAGCTCCTGCTCAACTTATCTTCCTCCTCATTTCGTGCTGTCATCCTGTGGTATGCAGGTCTATTCTACAGTACACCGTAGGTATTCTACAGGTATTCTAACGTCAATATGAAAATACCTTTAGCACTGCTCCAGTGAGTGTTTCCACTTTGTCCCAACACTCAGATAACACGTAACACCTTGAAAATTACAATAATCGAGCATCATTCAATCTGCAAAATCAGAGAACAAATAAAACAAACTCCCAAAGCAAAGAAGAACACAACCAGACAGCTGATGAAATTACAGTAAAGGTTTAGGTACAGCAATACACAAGATAACATTTGCCTGGTGGTGCCAAATACATAGTGGAAGATATATATATATATATATATATATATATATATGTGGTGGGCATATATGCCTGGTGTTAGTCTGAGCCGCCTGACCTTGGCAAAATGACAGCACGCATCAAGATGTCGATTTGTGGTATTCATTTAATATTCAAAATGTATCGAGGGAAACAATTCATGTTTGAGAATAAAACACATTGTCAAAAAGTTGACAAAGTGTGGTGGGGCTGTG
>OMOU01091342.1:0-22340 GCA_900312585.1 Malacocephalus occidentalis
GTGGTGCTGGTGGTGGGTTGCATAGAGGCAAAGGGGCAGTGGCTGGGCATTTATCAGGCCTTGCTTGGTCGCCGTTGACCGCGACGGTCTGGACAGCCTTGTCCACCTTCCTGAGCAGCAGGCTGTCCACTTCATGATCACCCATGCTGCTCTTGTGCTTGGAGAACACCAGCCGTTGCATAATCTTCTCACACGACCCAAGCTGAGCTGCAGCACAACATGGGACTTCTATATGAACACTGTTGTTCTATGCGGCCTCGCCTGCCCAGGTTAGACCAGACACGCACGCAATTTGTGGAATACTAATTTTCACTAGCCATGTAAAACGGCTTAGTAGCAATATTGTCTTTTTCAAAATAAGAAAGAAAAAACATTGAATATTGCGCACATGTAAATGTAGTCATCCATTCACCCTATAAACTTAACACAATAAACCTGATCGTTCATCACCTTCCTGTGTTCTGTGTTGGCAGAGCCCTGAAGAAGACACTTTAATGAGGGAGGCAACATTAGCATCGCTACAGTGCTGTGTACCTTTCCATTAACCAAGCCATTTAGTCATTTAGCATAACCAGACACTTACAGTTAATTCATATACAGGTCATTAAAGGGTAAGGGTTGGGTAAGGACATCTTGGTCAAGGATACCTAAAGGTGGGTCATGAAAAAGGGACATATTCATGAGCGACTCATGTGGTGTGAACTCACAGTCTTGGGCCAGGAGGATGGCTCTGTTGGCGATAGACTCCAAGGCCTGCCAGATATCACATCTCTCTGGCTCCAGTAGCAGCAAGGTCTGGATGATGGACAGTAGCTGGAGCGATGCAGGGGAGCTGCTTAACTGGACACACACACGCACGTCTGAAGAGTGAGGATCAGTGAACTGCCAGATATGGGGATTGTTTGTCCATGCATTCCCTAAGGGTCTCCATTGTGTCCCTAGCTATAAAAAGACACAACATTAGCAAAGAGAATAAGATAATAGACGGTTTCCTTTGACTGAAGCTCACTTTGTTGAAGAGGGTGGTGAAGACTTCCATGTGATTGCCCATATCAATGCCACCATACACTCGGAGAAGCTCCTCCTCATCGTCAGCCATAGCCTCTTTAAACGCTTCACATTGAATGATCAAGTCTTCATCCTCTTCATCCCTGAAAAACAATACAAAGACACTAAACCAGACAATCGTTTGCATTCTCCCGATTGGGGCATCACAGCACATTAAAGTTCTTGCAAGAAAGGCAACAAAGGGGAAGTCCAATGTCAAGTTAGGGCATAACCTTGACAATCAGTGGTTGAGGTGGATTTAGGACAATTGAGGAACAGCTCACCTCATTTTAGGGAGTAAATCAAGCAATTGTAGCCCTGCAAGACAACAAAAAATAGATTGCATTCAACTACGGCAAAATACAATTGCTTTGTTGTTCAAATAAACGTCAAATAGCTGGCTTTGTGACAACAAAGTAATGTAATGAGTTTACTGCTCTGCGCTGAATTTTGGCATCAGCAAGATGGCACAGGTGGGCAATTACAAAGTGGGTGTGGCTAAACATTTACTCAGGAGGGGCCTATTCATGACTCATATGACACCAGGGCTCCATTCCAATAGTCTTACTGGGTGAATGGGTGAAAGTCTTACTGGGTGAATGACCCGGAAGTACCTAAGTGGCGCCCATGTTAAGGGTTATTCACTACACGCTAAGGAAATGTTCCTCTCATTCCTCCTTTAACATGCACTGGACAGTTCATGTTGTACTGGTATACTGTTATACTGGTAGGCTATATTGCTTGTTCATATCAATTCCAATGCTACGTAATGAATTCATACATTTCTAATCTAATATTCAGTGAATGTTTTAGTAGTCCATCTTGGGATGATTGTATTTTCACCTCAGCAGACCCACGCCAATAACATGTGCCATAATGACATGTGTTAGTGGAAGTGGAGCCGGATTCTCCTAACAGCGCAGCTGTCTTCTCTTAAGTCCTTATGAGTTCTCCGTTCCATCTTTCCTTGACATCATGACGGGATTAAGGTTAGGAAAGGACTTACTTGTAGGACATATTTTTTGACTCAGCATCTTGGTTATATTCAGACTAATTCAAACTTAGGATATGATTTACTTCCATAAAATATGTATGTATGTATTGCATGATATGATAGGCAATTCTAAATCAAATAACTATATAGATAAAAAAAAAAAATACAAATCAGTTTGAAATCAGAAAATATCCATTGTGTTTATTGTATCATTGACATTCAAAGTCACTGAAAATGAAACACTGTTCATGTACATTCCTAGAAAGTATGTTTATGACTGTATAATCTTAAATACTGCTATTGGTGCCGTAAGTAATATATATAAATATTATAAATAAATATTATATACAGTATATATATATATAAATATTACTTACATAAACATACTCCTTCAGAATATATACTCTCTCTCTCTATATATATATATATATATAAAGAGATATATATAAAGAGAGAGAGAAATTGAAGTAGAGCACAAGATTTTGAAACAAAACAACCAAAAAATGTCCCCTCTCTCCCTGCCTCCATCTCCCTGCCATTGAGAGGAGTCACCTTAAATGCACCTGTGATTGATAGGCAAGATGGATTCCCCAAGCCAATCAGGGAAGTGATGCCCTAATTAGTTGGCCTGTCAAAAAAATATAAACAGGCTTACACCGAGGCAGACGCAGTCGACTCAAAACTCGCAGTCTCACCCCCACACATTTAGATTGTTAGAGACAGTTTTGTTTTTGTTGTAAGGACGGTGCGCCACCTCTAGGTGAAAGGTTGGCAAGACGGTATAGTAGCAAATGGCTACGCCCCCAGACGGGTTGATTGAATCCAAATCAATCAGGTGTGCAAGGCTAGTGATGGGAAAAACAGTTCATTTCAGTGATTCGATTCACTAGAATCAGTTCATTAAAAAGATTTGTTCAAAAGATTTGTTCACTGAATCCTTCAGTGCCTGGGTGTAGCCCGTACTGCGTAGTCCGACCCACTCAGTGAACTGTGTGTCGCTGTCGCTTTGACAAACGCACCAAACTCCATGTACAAATCCTGATATTGTAACAACTAGCCAGAGTCAGGTTAGAAGCTTTTTTTAAATATTCACACATAGAATTAGCCTCCGTCTGCTACTACGCATGTCTCTCTCCTGAGGACCCGCGCTCAACAACAAAACATGACAAACCCGGAAGAACAGACCCTTCCCTCACGCCCTCTCACCCAATCACCAGCCGGCACACTCTGATTGGCCGAGAGGCTGGAGTTTTCCTCTGACTTGTTGGACGTCGAATAACGTTCCGAGCGACGAATCACGTTCCGAGCAAGGCAGCGAGTGGGGACGTCGGACACAAATCACGTTCACTCGCTGCCTCGCTCGGCGCCGCTCCCCGTTAAAGATTCGTTCACTGATTCATTGAACGGACTGAATCAGTGAACGAATCTTTAATGGGGGACAGCGCAGAGCGAGGCAGCGTAGTCCAACGTCGAATGACGCTCCAAGCGACGAATCATGTTCACCCACTGCCTCGCTCGGCGCCCGCGCCCGCCGTTCAGTGAACTGGTACGCAGGCGAATCTCGTTCACTCGCGGCAATCCCTCTCCCTGCCTGCACGCTCGCTGCTGATCAAAGCTCAGCTCAACTGAACTGAGAAATGAACGAATCTTTTCATTAATTGATTCAGTTCAATTCGTTCACCCAAAAGATTAGTTCTTTTGAACGAATCGTTCACGAACGACACATCACTAGTGCAAGCAGCTCTGAGAAGACGCCGTCGAGACACAGTTTTTCCAATCGCAAACCGCAAACACCAAACCGCAAACGCGACAAAAGAAGGAAAGAATACGAATTAGAAAGATGAATCGAATCCTTTATTTGAACTTTATTCTTTTTTTTGAATTTCACTGTAAAGGCCTGTTTTATTATATGAGCGCTTTTGAGTTCGTTATGTTTCAAAATTCAACATGGAAGGACAAGGCCAAGTCGACACAAGATCAACAAACAGTGAGTAGCTACGTGCGCGTTGGAACTCAAAAGACGGCGTATAGTGGCTAAATGGTATTTCAAAAAGAAGCCACGACAAAAAGTTGTCTTCAATGTCTTCAATAAAAGACATTGGAACCGCTGTGGAGATGACTGCTTGTTAGTGGATGGATGGAATGAACCGGAGGAAATGAAACGCCATACCGTGTAATTCAAATGTGAAGTTGGACATGCATTGGATCGACATTAAATTGTGATAATTGGAACCAGTGGAACGGGACGACCGTATAGTTGTGGATATCGCAAAAAAATATCTTATAATTCCCTCCGGGAATGTGTTCCAATTGGCGGAGATCAAACGGAATTATTGAACGATCAATGTAAATTAATATTGGATGCAATAATGGCTGAAAAGGAAGCCACTATGCCAAAAACGCATGTGGTTCAGAAGGAGCCAACCGAAGAGCACCTCGGTGAGCCCGAAGAGCAACCTGTGAAGGAAAAGAGAATAGTTAAAATGACAGATAAAGCTTGTGAAGCCAAATTAACTAGTTTGATAAATAAACGAAAAGCAATATTGTCTCAACTTACACGTAAAAAGCATCACATAGATTCATTAATTATATATTATGGAAATAATATATCATATTGTGGAAGTGCAGCTATGTTTTGCCGTATTTAAATGACTGATCAAATAATTTAATAACCAGCATCATTCTGTGCAAGATATGCTGACGGAGGAAGAACAGAATAAACACCATATGGAATGGTATCTTCCAAAAATTGCTTATTATAAGGAGTTTCAGGATGTGGTTAAAAAGTGGATTGTTCAAGCTGCAGCAGTAGATCAAGATCAGCAATATGATTTTTTTTGATGATGATATCAGTAGGAGTGGTTAGCAGAACCAGCAAAAAAAAGTTCTGGCAGATCTTCTACAGCCTCATCAGCTCTTTAAAGGCTGAAGCTGAAAAAGCAGCACTCATGGCACGTGCAGCTGCATTAGAAAAGAAACATGAACTTGAAAGACAAGAAGTAGAATTAGAAGCAAAAAAGGCAGCTCTTAAAGCTGAACAGGAAACTTTTGCTCAGATATTGAAGCTGCAACAGCCAGATTGCATTCAACCACGGTAAAATACAATAGCTTTGTTGTTAAAATAAACTTCAAATAGCTGGCTTTGTGACAACAAAGTAATGTAATGAGTTTACTGCTCTGCGCTGAATTTGGCATCAGCAAGATGGCACAGGTGGGCAATTACAAAGTGGGTGTGGCTAAACATTTACTCAGGAGGGGCCTATTCATGACTCAAATGACACCAGGGCTCCATTCCAATAGTCTTACTGGGTGAATGGGTGAAAGTCTTACTGGGTGAATGACCTGGAAGTACCCAAGTGGCGCCCATGTTCAGGGCTATTCACTAAATGCTAAGGAAATGTTACAACATGCACTGGACAGTGCATGTACTGGTACTGGTATACTGTTATACTGGTAAGCTATATTGCTTGGTCATATCAATTCCAATGTAATGAATTAATATATACGTAATGAATTAATATATTTCTAATCTAAGATTCGGTGAATGTTTTAGTAGTCCAACTTGGGATGATTGTATTTTCACCCCAGCAGACCCACGGCCATAACATGTGCCATAATGACATGTCTTAGTGGAAGAGCCGGATTCTCCTAACAGCGCAGTTGTCTTTATGAGACAACTGCATATATATTCAAACTAATTCAGACTTGGGATATGATTTACTTCCATAAAATATGTATGTATTGCATGATATCATTCTATATCAAATAACTATATAGATTAAAAAAATAAATACAAAACAGTTTGAAATCAGAAAATATCCATTGTGTTTATTGTATCATTGACATTCAAAGTCACTGAAAATGAAACACTGTTCATGTACATTCCTAGGGAGTATGTTTATGTCTGTAAAATCCTAAATACCATTGGTGCCGTAAGTAATATATATATTAGCGGACAGACAACCCCCGTCTTTTTTATTGTCGCGGTTAACACCCTGCATGGCACCCGTGCACGGCGGCCCTCCCAGTCCACCCCACACACACACACACGCCCCCATAGGTGTCGCCGTGAAATTGTTCCTCCGCTTTTATCCCATCCATGGCTATCTTCCTCCGCGGTCAGGCCAGGAGCGGTGGGCAGCTAGTGCAGACCACCTCGTTCCAACCGCCGATGGTCAGACCGTCTTCTTCCATGTTTTTAGAGGGGTTATATATACAGTGTATATATATGGAGGAACCACAGGGAGCACGGGGAGAACATGGAAACTCCACACAGAAAGGACTGCTCACGAAATCCCAGCACTGAAGACATGGGGAGAACCAACCATGTCCCAGGCGGGAATCGATCCCAGGACCTTCTAGCTGTGAGGCGACAGCACTACCGACTGTGCCACCGACTGTACCATATTTAAATGTAAATATTATATACAGTATATATATAAATATTACTTGCATAAACATACTCCCTAGGAATATTCTCGCTCTCTCTGCCTCCATCTCTCTCTCGCTCTCTCTCTGCCTCCATCTCCTTGCCATTGAGAGTCAACTTAAATGCACCTGTGATAGGCAAGATGGATTCCCCTAGCCAATCAGGGAAGAGATGCCCTAATTAGTTGGCCTGTCAAAAAAATACTCAAAATATAAACAGGCTTACACTGAGGCAGACGCAGTCGACTCAAAACTCGCAGTCTCACCCCCAGACATTTAGATTGTTAGAGCCAGTTTTGTTTTTGTTATAAGGACGGTGCGCCACCTCTAGGTGAAAGGTTGGCAAGGCGTAATAGTAGCAAATGGCTACGCCCCCAGACGGGAATCAAGCAGGTGTGCAAGCAGCTCTGAGAAGACGCCGTCAAGACAGTTTTTCAACCACAAACGCGACAAAAGAAGGAATACGAATTAGGTGTAATGACCTTGAGAATGAGGTCGGCCCTCAGTGCTATTTCTGGACAGACCTATCGATGGAGATCTGTGATGTCCCATTTTCCTGGTCCCTGCTTTCCCATTACCTTCCACGCCCCCCCACCCCTTCAGGGGAGATGGACTGCATTCAATACTCTAACACAACGGTTTTGTTGAGATTCCCGTTTCCTCGCACTGCCAGCCTGTCCCTGACAATCCGCCAGCAAACTCCTTACCTGTACCTCTGCCTGATCAACTGCCTGCCCAACGCCGAACCTGCTACTCCCGACGACCACAATTCCTGCCTTCTTGATTTGGAAATAAAGAACATTGTATTTCCACCCGCGTTCTGGTTGTTCTGCATCTGGTTCCAAACCACCCCGTTACAGTACAAACTGGCCACCATGGACCCAGCGGGCAACCCCACAGCACAGGACCGCTTCAGCCGGATCGAGGCTGCCCTGCGTCAACAGGAGCAGCGGCTGGGGCATCCGAGGCGGAGCTGGGAGAGAGGATCTTACCAGGAACACAGGACTGGGGCAGATTTAAGTAGGGCGACTAATGAAGGAATTGACAACAGCTGACAACAATCAAGGGCAGGGAAACAGAACAGCACAGACTACAAAAATGACAGACAACTACAAACATGGCCGACAGGAACAGAACACATGAAAGACAAGGGGAAAACTAATGGTGACGGAAGATCGGGGGATGGTGACCAGCCAAGACCACCATCTGAATGTGCTACTACCACCACCCACCATGGAGGGCACCATACACCCACAAAGACCCCAGGTTGATACCACTCTCACCTGATGATGACATCGAACACTATATGAAAGAATGGCCACTGGTCTGTCGTTGGCCAACGACAGACCAGTATTCATCTTGTCCCTCTGCTCACAGGCAAGGCACGCAGTTCTTACGTTCTCATGGACATTTTTGATTCTGAAAATTATGAATAAGTTAAGTTATTTTAGCTAAATATGAGATTACAGCCAACACCTACAGAAAAAGATTTTGCTCAATGGACATTAACCAGGGGGAAACCCCACGTGAGCTCTATGTTCGTTTGAAGGACTTCTTTAATAAATGGGTCAAACCAGAGCTCCAATGTGAGAGACATTTTGGAACTTTTGATTCTTGAGCAGTTTTTAAGGATGGTGGGCCCAGAACTCGAGGTCTGGATCCGTGAACGGGACCCAAGTTCTGCAGAGGAGGCCGCCCGGCTTGCAGAGGTCTTCCTGTCAGCCAGAACGGGGAGCAAAAGAGTCACCATCGGCCGTGACAGCCACTTCACCGGACGCGGTAAGCCCAGTGGGGGTGGTGAAGCTCATGTTAGACCTCATTCTAGTTCCAGTCAATTCTCTCCCAGTAAACAGTTTTCTCCCAGTTAGCACTTCACTCCCAGTAGACCTAACACCAGTAGAAAGTCCTTCTCCAGCTCTAGGCAAGACACACACTGCCATCAGTGTAATGCACTAGGTCACACACAGTACACATGCCGGTCACTAAACAGGGTCAGTCTTCTCTTTTGTGTTCAGCAAGAGGTCCACACTGTGCCAGTGTTAGTGAATGGTCAGCGTGAGGAGGTACTCTTAGACTCTGGCAGTGTTCAATCTGTCATTCTGTCCAACCTAGTCCCTAGAGAACAATGGAGTGAGACTACTTCCAACATTAGCTGTGTTCATGGTGATGTTAAAGAGTACCACACAGCTGAAGTTTATCTTACTGTAGGTGGCCAGACTTGCCTCATGCCAGTAGCTCTAGTACCAAAACTGCCATATCCAGTCATCCTTGGCAATGATGTCCCCACACTGACTTGATACAGCAAGCGAGAGGTAAGGGACATGTAGAGGGCACTTTTGAGGCACCAGTTCAGGAGGTTCAAAGGCAGCAGCTAAACTCCAAACATACAGTGGTAGCCTGTGACATGGTCATGACTAGGGCTGAGAAAGCAAGAAATGCACTCGGTGAGTTGCCATTTGCTGGAGTTGAGTTAGAGTCAGGCCTAGTGAAGACTCCCAAGTCTAAGGCCCAGAAAAGGAGAGAAAAGTTAAGAACTTTTGTGCTTCATGTGAAACATGTCAGCTAGCTTCACCTATGGGAGTAGCCCATGCCCAGCTTCAACCATTGGCAATCATTAACACACCATTTGACAGAATAGGCATGGATGTAGTGGGGCCCCTTGAGAGAAGTTCCTCAGGCAATGGGTTCATATTAGTGATTTGTGACTATGCTACCCAGAAGCCTTTCCCCTTAGATCTGTTAAGGCCAGACAGGTTGCTAACTGCCTTTTGCAACAGTTTAAGGGTAGGCATACCGAGAGAGGTCCTCACAGACTGTGGGACAAACTTTGTGTCCAAACTGCTGCCGCAGATCTATACGTTTTTAAGTGTGAAGGGTATTAAGACCAGCCCCTAACATCCCCAGACAGGCGGGCTAGTGGAGAGATTCAACCAGACACTCAAGAACATGCTGCGAAAGTTTGTCTACCACGCAGGCTGTGATTGGGACCAATGGCTGACATATTTGCTTTTTGCATACAGAGAGGTGCCACAGGCTTCAACAGGATTCTCACCCTTTGAACTTCTATATGGTCGCCAGGTGAGGGGGGCCATTGGACCTCCTGAAGGAGCACTGGGAGAATCCGATTGCTGATCAGGAGAATGTTGTTGCGTATGTGGTGAAAATGAGGGAGAGACTGGAACAGACTGCTTTAGCACAGGAACACATGAGGACTGCACAAGCCAATCAGAAGACCTGGTATGACAGAAAGGCCAGGGACAGGACTTTTCTTCCAGGCCAGCAGGTGTTGCTGCTACTCCCAACCAGTGACCGTAAGCTGTTAGCCAAGTGGTAGGGGCCTTACCAAGTCACTGTGTCTGGGTAAGGTAACCTATGAACTTCACATGCCTGAGAAATTGAAAAAGCATCAGTGTTTCCATGTTAACCTGTTGGAGTTTCAGGTGCCCGCACAGCCTGTCCAGCAGCAGCTCTTCATCCGTGCCTACAAGGCTGAAGAGAGAGAGTGAGAAGGCATTCCCCTCTGACGCTGCTGAGCCCAGTACACTGGATGTGTCTCATCTTCTGCCTTTCCAGCAGGAGATAAGAGCATTGCTGGATCCAGAGCTTTTCAGAGAGACACCTGGCTTCACAACTCTCGTCCAGCACACAAGGTCCGCCTGAAGGCAGATGCCGCTCCCCGCAGACAGTTTCTTGTTGTTGCTGTGGTTGGTGGCTTTTCTCCCACACTAAGAACTTAATTGATGGTGTTGTTGTGCTATGTGATTGGCGTTTCTTGCATCTCCTGTTCCAGGATGTTAGCGAGTGTCATGAGCACCTTGTCATGGCGCCATCTGTATCTTTCTTGGGTGAGTGCTGTTTTACACCCTGCCAGGATGTGTGCCATGGAGCCTCTCTCCCCACAAAGCTTGCACAATGGGTCCTCCCTCATGCCCCACTTGCAAGTTCATTGGAGTCCGGGAGTGTGTCATACACCGATCTCAGCAGGAACGAGATGGGGAAAGGCTCCAATCTCCATAGGTCCACCCATGTGATTTTCCTCTTGGGGAGGTCCCATTTGGTCCAGGCTCCCTGGGATGATAGCTCCACTGCCCTGGACCTCCGTCCTTCCTCCTGAATCATAGCTCTTCTGTCCTTGGTGTCTGCCTTCCCCGTTGCAAACGGGAAGTTCCAAGACCCTGTCTTCCTGTGCATGGCGTTCCAATGATGTCATGCAGCTTCAACATTATTATTGAGTAAAATGGGTTATGGTTATGTATACATGTTGCACTGATTTAATTTACACTGACATTTGCGCATTGTTTGGCACATAATTGATACAGGTAAATAAACACACGGTCATTTTATAAAAGTATTTTATTGATTGATCGACTTGATTGCTTATGTATTGCAGCTGTCTCACTTTTGTCATTCACAGTGACACTGCCGCCTTGCCATTTGCCTGTAAACAGAAATATAGCACATTGATTGGTGACTCAATGTAGCTTGACAGTTCGTAATTGAGTATGATTGTAAGATGAAATGATAAGCTAAAAACAATGAATGGTCACCAGTATGCACAGACTTGCCTCTGCCTCTTCTCTTCCTCTCAGGGCGGGCAAACAGTTCCCCGGGGGCTCGCACACCTATTTAGATCCGGGAGGGTTAACATCAAGTGGGAAGTGGGTGTGGGGGAGTTTGGTTTTAGTAGTTAAGGATATCTATTTTTGTAATATTTATTGGTATTTATTAGCTATATTTGGGTGTGTATATATATTTGGTAATGGTTTTATGTAAATATTTATTCTCTTGTGATTATGTGTAGAGTTATCCCGGTGTATTTTGGTATGTGCCAACAGGGTAATTGTCTGGCCAGCCTATATAAAGGACTCATTTCTGTTTTGATGGTAGGTGTGTCTTCGATCTCTGTAACACTATGGTGCTCAAAAATAGATGTTGACATGGAGATGTTGGAACGTCAGCTTGGACTCTGCTCCTCCTCATTTGCCTCCATGGCCACTCGACCAATCTAACAGTTATATATAAAAATATAATAAAATAGGATTATAACCCCTAGACATCACACAATGCATAAACACTTTTTTTTTAACAATCAAATTGCTATACTTCATTTAAATATACAAAAAGCTTTAACAGATCGATTTGTTAGTCGAACCGTTACAACCGTGATTGCCCATATCATACACTCGGAGAAGCTCCTCATCGTCAGCCATGGCCTCTTTAAACGCTTCACGTTGAATGATCAAGTCTTCATCCTCTTCATCCCTGAAAAACAGTACAAATACACTAAACCAGACAATCGTTTGCATTCTCCCGATTGGGGCATTGGGACAGCAACTTTAACAGCGCGTTAAAGTTCTAGCAACAAAGGCAACAGGGGAAGTCCAATGTAAAGTTAGGGCATAACCTTGACAATCAGTGGTTGAGGTGGATTTAGGACAATTGAGGAACCGCTCACCTAATTTTAGGGAGTAAATCAAGCAATTGTAACCTTGCAAGACAACAAAAATAGATTGCATTCAACCACGGTAAAATACAATAGCTTTGTTGTTCAAATAAACGTCAAATAGCTGGCTTTGTGACAACAAAGTCATGTAATGAATTTACTGCTCTGCACTGAATTTTGGAATCAGCAAGATGGCACAGGTGGGCAATTACAAAGTGGGTGTGGCTAAACATTTACTCAGGAGGGGCCTATTCATGACTCATATGACACCAGGGCTCCATTCCAATAGTCTTTTTTGCTTAGGAAGTTTCCTTACTGGGTGAATGACCTGGAAGTATCTCATCTAAGATTTGGTGAATGTTTTAGTAGTCCATTTTGGGATGATTGTATTTTCACCTCAGCAGACCCACGCACATAACATGTGCCATAATGACATGTCTTAGTGGAAGTGGAGCCGGATTCTCCTAACAGCGCAGCTGTCTTCTCTTAAGTCCTTATGAGTTCTCCGTTCCATCTTTCCTTGACCTCATGACGGGGTTAAGGTTAGGAAAGGACTTACTGTAGGACATATTTTTTGACTCAGCATCTTGGTTATATTCAGACTAATTCAGACTTGGGATATGATTTACTTCCATAAAATATGTATGTATTGCATGATATGATAGGCAATTCTAAATCAAATAACTATATAGATTAAAAAAATAAATACAAAACAGTTTGAAATCAGAAAATATCCATTGTGTTTATTGTATCATTGACATTCAAAGTCACTGAAAATGAAACACTGTTCATGTACATTCCTAGAGAGTATGTTTATGTCTGTAAAATCCTAAATACTGCTGTTGGTGCCGTAAGTAATATATATAAATATTCTATACAGTATATATATAAATATTACTTACATAAACATACTCCCTAGGAATATACACACTCTCTGTCTCTCTCTCTCTCTCTCTCTCTCTCTATATATATAGAAAGAGAGCGCGAAAAGTGAGGTAGAGCACAAGATTTTGACAAAACAACCAAAAAATGTCCCCTCTCTCCTTGCCTCCATCCCCCTGCCATTGAGAGGAGTCACCTCCATCTTGCCTATCAATCACAGGTGCAGTACCTGTGATTAATAGGCAAGATGGATTCCCCAAGCCAATCAGAGAAGAGATGCCCTAATTAGTTGGCCTGTCAAAAAAATACTCAAAATATAAACAGGCTTACACTGAGGCAGATGCAGTCGACTCAAAACTCGCAGTCTCACCCCCACACATTTAGATGTTGTTAATTGTTTCAGCACTCATTATAACACTGTGGATTAAAAGTAGTGTGGAAGCCCTCAGGTGTAATGACCTTGAGAATGAGGTCGGCCCTCAGTGCTATTTCTGGACAGACCCATCGATGGAGATCTGTGATGTCCCATTTTACTTCTCCTGCTTTCCCATTACCTTCCACGCCCCCCCGCCCCCTCAGGGGAGATGGACTGCATTCAATATGCTAACACAACGGTTTTGTTGAGATTCCCGTTTCCTCGCACTGGAAACAGGAAGCCAGACGTACCGATGAACTCCTTCCTCATTCTGTCCCTCTGTCTGAGGTCCTCGGCCCCAAAGATGGTGGCGTTGACCACGCTGAGCAGGGTCACCGTGTAGGGGACATTGTCTGTGTCCTGCAGTTCATTCATGATCACACTCAGGCGGTACTGCTGGGTCTTCATGCCCTGAGGGTGGGACAAGGCACACCGCTTGAGGCTATTGGCTTATATCACCATCTGGAGGGGGGGGAAGGTGGCGCGATCATGTGATACAGCGACGATGGCATCACTTCCTCAGAGTAATCACCCATCAGATGGCATGACTCAAGCACAGCTTTTGTTTGTTTGGCATAAAATCCATTATGATGAAAAACTAAGACTGATACAATCTATACAAAATAAATCAAACAAACTAACCGTACAATGTCATCACTAGATAGGTGACATACACCTATTTAGTGATTCCTTATACAACATCTGTATATTGTTATAGGATCACTTTTTCTGGAGTGCTTACTGAACTTTCTGTACATATTATACTACGGCTGCACTTCTGGTTGGATGCTAACTGCATTGGCTTTGTACCTCTGCAGGCACAGTGAGAATAAAGTTGAATGTCATCTAATCTGATCTGAGCAGAAGCAGTGCCTTGCCTTGTAGTGGTCCAGGGCGTCCAGCGCCAGGCGGTACCCATCCGGGGAGAACATGCAGAGGGCCGCCAGCAGCTCAAACACCTGCTTCTTCACCATCATGTTGGACGTGTCCAAAGCTGGGGACACAAAGAAGGTCTTCATTAGCGTAGCACTGGCTAGCATTTCATTTTCATTCTCCTCTCCTGGTTAGTATTATACTTTTTGTTAAGACAACACATGTTAAGACAACCCATTCCACGGGGTCTAGCTGGGCCAAGCCCGGAGAGGCTACGAGGAGCCGCTTCCCTGTGGGCCCACCACCTGCAGGGAGACTCATTGGGGTCAGGTGCGATGTAAACCGGGCGGTAGGCAACGGCGGGGTCCTGGGCCCGCGGATCCCCGGCATCGGCGACTGGTTCTAGGGACGTGGAATGTCACCTCGCTGGCGGGAAAGGAGCCAGAGCTGGGGCGGGAGGTGGAGCGGTACCAACTCAATATGGTTGGGCTTACCTCCACGCACAGCACCGGTTCTGGAACCAAACTCCTGGAGAGGGGCTGGACTCTCTACTTTTCTGGAGTTGCCCAGGGTGTGAGGCGCCAGGCGGGTGTGGGGATACTCCCAAGTCCCTGGCTGAGCGCCGCTGTATTGGAGTTTTCCCCGGTGAATCAGAGGGTCGCCTCCATGCGATTGCAAGTCGCTGGGGGGAAGGCTCTGACTGCTGTGTGTGCTTATCCACCAAACAACAGTTCAGAGTATCCGGCCTTCTTGGAGTCCTTGGAGGGCATCCTGGAAAGGGTGCCATCCAGGGACTCCATCGTTTTACTGGGGGACTTTAACGCGCACATGAGCAATGATGGAGAAACCTGGAGGTGGGTGATTGGGAGGAACGGCCTGCCCGAAATGAACCAGAGTGGTGCTTTGTTGTTGGACTTCTGTACTAGTCATGGACTGGCCATAACAAACACCATGTTCGAACATAAGGTGGCTCATAAGTGTTGGTTACATCAGACCGTGACCTCGAGCATGCACTGGGGCGGTTTGCAGCCGAGTGTGAAGCGGTCAGGATGAGATTCAGCACCTCCAAGTCTGAGGCCACTGATGGACAGACAGATTGGGGCGGCGTCTGCAGTAATGCAGGCACTGTACCCGTCCGTTGTGGTGAAGAAGGAGCTGAGCCAGAAGGCGAAGCTCTCGATTTACCGGTCTATCTACATTCCAACCCTCACCTATGGTTACAAGCTGTGGGTAGTGACCGAAAGAACAAGATTGCGGATTCAAGCGGCCGAAATGAGTTTCCTCTGGAGGGTGGCTCGGCTCAGCCTTAGAGATAAGGTGAGGAGCTCAGACATCCGGAAGGAGCTCAGAGTAGAGCCGCTGCTCCTCCACATCGAAAGGAGTCAGCTGAGGTGGTTCGGGCATCTGACCAGGATGCCTCCCGGGCGCCTCCCTTTAGAGGTCTTCCGGGCACATCCGACTGGGAGGAGACCCCGGGGCAGACCTTGAATCCGCTGGAGGGATTATATATCTCATCTGGCCTGGGAACACCTCGGGATCCCTCTGGAGGAACTAGAAAGTGTTGCTGGGGAGAAGGGCACCTGGAGAGCCCTGCTTAGCCTGCTGTCTCCGCGACCCGGCCCCGGATAAGCGGAAGCTAATGGATGGATAGATGGATGGAAGACAAAACATCTTAGACTTTGTCCTCTTGAGGTTGTTGACACGAGGTGTGTGTGTGTGTGCGTGTGTGTGTGTGTGTGTGCGAGAGAGAGAGTACAATTCATTATCTATGATTGACAATGATCTTGAAATATACTGTGTACTAAGAATGTGTTATGGCTAGAATATGTGTTATAATAAACATAATCATTATTTATGTTGAGTATTTATAATACTTGATACTTACTAATTATAATAATAATTATAATAATTATAATAATGCTGTAGCGGTCTCATAAATGTTAAATTGTAATTTTATTTTATGTTCTGTTAAATGATTGCATGATTATTTGAGCTCAAGGTTGTTAAAACATGATTATAATAATATTGGTAAAACGGATGGGTCACACAGATTACCCATAATGCATCACTACCCACAACTCTGATCACAATCAACTCTGAATTCTAATCAGAGTTGTGGGTAGTGATGCATTATGGGTAATCTGTGTCAAGGCGCAGGAAACCAAGAGTTTGCGTTATTGAGGAAAAGATTGACTCTGCAAATGAAACATTTGTCTTATCCTTTGTTTCATGATCAGCATTCCAGCTCCGTGAGTTCAATCACTTCAATCAGTCAATCAGTCTAATCACCTCCACCTGTTTTCACTTAAACCTCCCTTCCTATACACACACACGCGCGCTCTCTCTCTCTCTCTCTCTCTCTCTCTGTCAGATTGTATCTCTGCTATGCACGCAAGACTCTCCAGCATTTACCTGATAGATTACCTGTTGCCGAACTTGCCTGATCCCTGACCTGCGATTCCTGCTTGATACCCGGAGAACGCTGTCAACCTTCTGCTCCCGATCCCCGTTATACGCATCCGTGGTTGTACGACGCTCTCCTTCTGCTTCCTGTCTTCCTGATACCCAGACCCGGCCTGTCCCCGATGATCCACCTGCCAACCCCACAGCGGTACCACGACTTCTCCCGTTTCCAGTCTTCCGGATACCCAGACCCAGCCTGTCACTGACGATCCACCAGCAGACTCCTTACCCGTACCTCCGCCTCATCAACTGCCTGCCCAACGCCGAACCTGCTACTTCCTGCCTTCTTGATTTGGAAATAATCAATAATAATAATAATTGTATTTCCACCCGTGTACTGGTTGTACTGCAATTGGGTCCAAACCTCACCTGTTACACTTTTCTTGATTATATTGACACCGTGTCACACATGCTTAGAGGAATAACATCATCTTTTCTTATCAAGGTGACACGTAGATAGCAAACAAACAAAAACATTGGTGCCGAGTGTCTGATTTGTTTGTTTTTTATGACACAATAATACATTAATACAGGAACCTTTTTTTAAAAAAAAATACAGACAATCTTTCAGCAAGCACAGATGGATTCAAGGCGACCCAACCTTGGGAGAGCTTTCGGATGTATCCCTCGTTCTCCACGATGAAGTGGATCCCCGCCGAGGAGTTCATCACCGCCCGCACGCAGCTGACGCAGGTGAGCTGCAGGAGGGCGTCGGCGATGCGAGAGCAGCCGCGCCCCGACAGCCGGTCCAGGGCCTCCAGGAGGAGGTCCAGGCCGCTGAGCTCCAGGAACTGAACCATCCACGCACGGTCGCTGCCATCCAGCCGGCGCTTCAGCCCAGAGTAGTTGACCACGGTGGGCACCTGCAGCAGCCGGATGCAGAGCTCAGGGTCCGCACTCTCCAGGTTGGCTTCGGGCTGGCTGTCCGAGTCCTGGGAGGAGCCCAGGCGGCCCCTGACCGCCGCCCACTTGTTCTTCCCCTCCGCCGTCGCCGTCATGGTGGCCGGGCGCTGGCCGGCTGAAACAAAGTCACCCGTTTGATTTTAATGTCAGAATGTTACCATTTTTGCAAGGACCTTATTGTCAATGGCACATTGAGCCGTCGGGTCTTAGGTGCACACAAACACACACGCATGCAGATGCACACACACACCCAAACAAGGCCACCTATATTTGGCCTTGTTTGGGTGTTGCTCCTTGTCTACAGCAGACCTGCCAGAACAGCACACTTGACTTGATATCTGACATTGTCGTTCTGAAAACTAGCGGAAAGCAACAGGAATGCTATCGAGGACAGAGGAAGCAGATGACCGCAATACACAAACCTTTATCAGAGCACCACAGAATAGGAACCCGTGGCATTGCATTTTTGCAGTTAGATATGTCAGCAGTCCTGTCATCAGACAAACACCCAAAACTAATCCCTTCCTCAAAGGAAGTAACCCTGTTGTCCACTCACCCCACCCACAGCAAACACCATCCGATCGGACCTCCACTTTACTGAGGGCATGTGACTGCAACCTTTAACTAATGTTTTCACTGCTGATTCATCATAAATAGCAGCTCATGGCCATCATAGGTTACCAGAGTCAATTCTAAGTGATGCCCTACATTTAGTATTTATTTTGAGATCTGAAGCAGAAATCTCAAGATATATCACATAAGTGTATGTGAGAATTAAACTGAATCTTGACAAACAACTACATATTTGCTTTATACAATAGATATACAAGTATAAAAAAAGAATTGATCCATTTTCTATCGATAGATTCCGTAGCTATGGAAAACAAATTCAAAGGTAGGTTTAAAGTCATCATTCCACCATTCCGTTAGTCATCAAATAGTTGATTTGATGACTAACGGCAACACTGAGGTCAGGAATTTGCTACATCAACAGGAATGCCACGGAACATACCGAAACATTGATGTGACGCAGTGGACTCCATTCATCCATGTACACAGCCACACAGCAGTGCCCAAACATCCACCAAAGAAAGAACGGGGAAAAAAACCACCCAGTAGAAGACTGGAAAAACCTTTTCATGGAAACTGGACCAACCTCTTCCCTGAGACAGTGAGTGTGTTACGTGTGGCTGGCATGACTCATCCTGTTGGTTTGTGTTTGTCTGATTGATTGTGTGCTTGGCAAGGCTCAGCAGGTGTTGGACCATCATCATAAACAAACCGCACAGTGACTCAAGAACCACGGCAGCCTGGACTTTCTCACTCCCTCCCTCCAGACTCACTGCCCAGATTATACAGAGAGAGGGGGCTACACAGTCAGTCATAGTTTTATCAAAAGCTTCTGCGCTGGCTTTATATCCCAATCTGATGACATAAACGACAGACAGGCAGACGATATTGCTGGTGGACTATCAAACGAATGAGATATTCCCCATTTGTTCGTGTTATCTCTTCAACGTGAGACCATGCGGGGCATTTTCCTTTGTTTTTTTTAACCTCACACAGGCCGGCCAAACGTTTGTCACGTCCAGCTGCACACGGCAGCTCATTGGCCGACTCCTGCTGGCACCGTGAGAGCACTACCATGGCAGCAAACAAATGCACAAAGGGCTTTTTTTGTGTTTTTACAAAAGGCTTTCTAAAAAAACGAAGTAAAAAGCCTGCTTCAAAGAACTCATTTGCTAGAAAAGGGGGGGGGGTGGATGGAATACTCCCTGTGATCATCAACATCATTTGATTCAGAAAGACTTTGTCTCCATAATCAGGGTGTCATATCCGTTGGGGAGCCATCATCTTCAATCACATGAGCTGCAGGCAGCTGCAGTATTTCAAATGTGGTCACCCCCTGTATTGATTGCATAACAATAGACATGTTTGTGGCTTTTTCATCCTCTTGAACAGGAAGTACCAAGTACAAACAAAGTCACATTTCTAACGGGAGGACAGAACTTCCCTGGACAGGACATTCCACTGTTGACAGCAGAGACCCACTAGTTGCTTTTATAAAAATGCAACATTTGTGTGTTTATACTGTGGCTGTTTGCTCATTAAATGGTGTGTGAAGCGGGTAAAACCTGTAGCTGCATACATATTATGTTTCCTTAACTAATAACTTGCTTGAGATCACTGGGTCCATCTAAGGTAGCAAGATCCTTCTCCCACTCAGTACATTTGGAAACACGCTACTCTGTAGAGCTGTGTACATAAGCAACAGTGCGTGGACATAAGCAGTAATGCTTGTGTACATAGTCGTACAAATAACTCATCAGTAACAACAAATTGTACAGTATTTATTATATACATGGGGCTACATCCACAGCAATGCAAAGCAGTCACACCGAAATATAAAATAATACAAAAAATACTGACCAAATTTTTTTTTTTTTATCCAATGGGACAGTTAATGAAATAATGATAATATACATGTTTTTACATTCCCATATTCCACATGGACTATACAAAACTATCCTTTCTCAGAAGCTGATGAAGCTTGGTGGACTTTGTATTAACCACATGCATGAAGACACATCGATCCTACAGATAGCATCTCGAATGTAAACGAGAGCCAACATCTGGGACCCATTTCTCATATGTCCCATGGTGTCCGATGTCCTTTGCTTTGAGTCCCAAAACATTCACACATCTTAGAACCAGTAACACTCTCATACTGTTGAAAGGATTGGTGTCTGTTTCTATGCAAACACATAGAGACACATCTGTAAGATGTCCGATTGTACAGTGATTGCAGCTCATTCCTTGACTCAGATAATTCCTTTTTTTGTATTCAACATTTGTGACATTCTCTACTAGTCGTAGTTCTGGTGAGAAATAGCGATTACATTACACCGGGCCCAGCTTTCTATTTGCTCACGTTGAATTTAACGGGACTGCTCCAAATCAAGAAATCATCCACGATGAACAAGAATGCGAATCACATGTAGGCGTCATGATTCGGAGCGACAAGATGACAAAACGACAATCACCTCGGCTTACCTGCTGTTAGTCCGTGAGGAAAAAGCAGGGCAGTCGACGAGTCCTCCGTGTGTGTCCTCCGTGTGTGTGTGTGTCCAGCTTCTCGAAACGTCAACAGGGCTCCGCAGCAGGGAAAACCAACCCACAGTGGTATGTGCCGACCGAGCGCCCCTCTTTTCACACGGATGGGGCCTGAGCTCTGGATTCACGTGTGCGACGTCGCGGGGGGAAATAGCGAGCGCAACTGGAACGGAACGCCCATCACATCGCCCGCCTCGTATCTCATAGCTGCAGCTGGACAACGCTGACGCTAGTGGTGCTGGTGGTGCTGATGATGATGGTGATGATGATGATGATGATGATGATGGTGGTTTCATTTACCGAGATACCGAGCATGAGCATACCGAGCATATGCTCTCGAGACCTTCTTCTTCTTCTTCTTCTTCTTCTTCTTCTTCTTCTTCTTCTTCTAAAAGTTATCTTCTGCCTTTTGATAACGTTGAATGTAAGCCTACTACTAATTAATAATTGTCATCGAGACCATATGCAAACGATAAAAAAACTGATGATTTTGCCACCTTATGCGCAATTATTAAGGAGGCCATGTCCTCAATACAACCAATACAAACAACACAAACCCCTCTAAATCGGGTTGTTTGTATTGTTTGTTTTCTTCTGTTGCATATTCTGCTGGGCATCGCCACTTTTCTTTCACTGCATATCCTGTATGTGTATGTGACGATTAAACATCTTGAATCTTGAATATTGATAGCCTGTTCTAAACAGTGTTGTAACACAAAACATCAGTGGAAAACATCAGGTCTAGAGTGGAAATATAACGATCAATAAAGGCCTACTATAGGCTATTAATATTCAACAATCTATGTCATCTTCTCAATTATTGTAAATTTCAAGAATAAAATGTCACGTATACCACCTCCCAGGATCATGTCTATGTGGGCCCCGAGATGGATTTAACTGGGCTTCATGGGTATCTAGTGGGTTTTGTCTCTTGGTGGACTTTTAGCTGGGCACACGTGGGTGGACACAGGGGGGCTAACTGTGTGGCACACAAGTGGGTTACGTATTGGCTATAGTTATGGGCCAAGAATGGGCTTTTTGATCTTTTTTCTTTTTAGCTTTCTTGGTCACATTGGCTGGCACAAGTGGGCTAGCAAGTGGGTGATGTATGGCCTATAATTGTGGGCTCACTTGGGCTAAAGAAGAGCAGCCCATGTGGGCCTGGTGCAGTTGGCCACTTGGCCCCCATCAGCCAAGCTCAATTCAAGGCCCATTAAGTAGCCCTTCTAAAACCCATATGTCAAGTCAAAGTCAAAGTCAAAGTTCTTTTTATTTGTCAAATGTGCTATATTGACATACAGCACAGATGAAATTGCATGCCTCTCAGGCCCAGTTGAAATAGTGACTGAAAGACAACTAAGACAGTAAAGACAAACTAAGACAGTAAAGACAAAAAGGACAGTAAAGACAAATATCTAAGACAAAGACAAACAAATATCTAAGACAAAAGACAAACTAAGACAAGACAGTCTAAACCAGGTGACAGTCTAAAACCAAGTGAGCAGTCTAAAAACCAAGTGAGCAGTCTAAAAAAACCAAGTGAGCAGTCTAAACCAAGTGAGCAGTCTAAACCAAATGACAGTCTGAACCAAATATGGGTACCACATATAAATGTTGGCTGGGCTGATACCCTGTGTACCATGGTGGTACCACAGGTTGAAAAAGTCTGGCGTAATTGCTCTAATGTTCCAACCATGGCTCCATGAACAAGAAGATAATCTTTCTTCCACATGTGGCAATATATAACAACTTTATTTCACCTTTAAAAACAGAGTTTA
>OMOU01091343.1:0-12609 GCA_900312585.1 Malacocephalus occidentalis
CTGTTTGAATGCCAACAGCCACTCTGCATCATGTTTAATTATTAAAGCACTATATGTGTGGTGCTATGTTCTATAGTAATGCTGTACATTAGGAGTGAGTTGTAAGGTCCAGTATTATCGAGGTAAATAGTTATATAAATAGCCATACAGTAAGACATACTTTGTAAATGAGCATCACAAGGCTTGCATCAGGGATGCCGGTATTGGGGATGAAAGCCAGTAACATTCAGTTGGTTGTTGCAATACTCTCTGCTACATGTCATGCTGTTATGAATGACAACCCTCGTGGTACCACTTTGATGGGGAGTGGTTT
Organism: Malacocephalus occidentalis; assembly: GCA_900312585.1. NCBI lineage: Eukaryota > Metazoa > Chordata > Actinopteri > Gadiformes > Macrouridae > Malacocephalus > Malacocephalus occidentalis. The sequence continues at coordinate 314 of OMOU01091343.1, forward strand.
TGGTTTTTGGTCAGTACAGTGGAGGGGAGGACTGAACAGACTAACTTTAGACAAAAGAGTAAGTAATTCAGTAAAGCCTTATTTATATAGTACTTTTTAATGCACACGGAAGTGCTTCACAGACACAAACACATCATTAAAAGTGATTCATATTCATACTCAAGAAAGTACGATTCTTCTTAAGATGGTGGTGGTGGTGCAGGGTGGGGATGCAGGGTGGTGCTGATGGTGTAGATTAGATTAGATTAGATTCTTTATTGTCATTGCACAGAGTACAACGAAATGCAGTTAGCATCCAACCAGAAGTGCAAAGGTAGTAGCAACAGTGCGACAGTAGAGCAGTTAAATGACTGAATAAATATATATACATGTACGCTATACATAGAGTATTGGCAGTATAGTTAGAGATATACATTGGGGTATGTACAGTATGGACAGAGGTATACTCAGTGTACACTGGGGTGTACAGCAGGGTATACACAGTGAGGGAGCAGTGCAAGTGTCTCAAGTGTAGGGTGGTTATGTAAGGTGGTGTTGTAGGGTGGTGGTGGTGCAGGGTCTGTCTAGACTCTGCAAGGTTCACCATCTTTGCTTGCACAACGATTGGAAACTGTGCTCTTGATTCTTATCTTATTATCTTGATTTGGTTGCTTTCAGTTTTGCTTCAACTGAATTCTTGTATTTTATTGTTGATTGTTCGGAATCACCCATTCATTGTTGGATTGTAGTTTAGCAATGAATAATTTATGGTGTCCTTAATTTAGGAGCTTGTGAATTCAACTTCACTCTTTGTCCCTCTTCAACCACCCTCCCTCCCCGCCTCCCTCCTTTCCTCCCTTCCTCCATCCTCTCCGCCGCCCACATTCCTTCCCTCTATCCCCCCTGTTCTTCCTCCATCACCTCTCTTTCTCCCTTCCCTTCTCCCTCCTTCCCTCCCTCCCTTTCTCTATCCTCCCTCCCCTCCCCCCTCTTCTACTAAGGTCAGTGGTGCTAAGTGTCTATCAGTGATGATAAGGCTCACGAGACTCCTTTGTTCTTAGCCAGGGTGAAAATTGGAAACAGTGTGAAATAGCGTACTCCCTCCTCCTCCTCCTCCTCCTCTTCCTCCTCCTCCACACCGCCCTCACACCCTAACCCCCCTCTCCTGTGCCCGGCCCTGTGATCCTCATAGCGTCTATCCCAGGACCGGATCAATCACTCCCTTCCCAAACAACGGCATCGATCAGATGCACTAACAACATCAACAATTCATTTATTAATTATGAGAGAACGCTTTCCTGGGATTCCTCTCTCTCTTTCACTCTCTCTCTCTCTCTCTCTCTCTCCTCTCCTAACCCCTATCTCGTTCGCCCCTCTCTTCACCACTTATTAACACTCGCCGGTCTCTCTGTGCACCCTGACCTTCCTCGACTTGTCGTGTGTCTTTATAGCGTCTTCCTCACCTGTAGACCCTCACCCTCCCAACACACGCACACGCCTCAATAATCACCCCCTCTACACACACACGCGCGCACACACGCTCAGATACACATACACCAGGTGAAAGAATAAATAAGGTGGAAATTAAGCAATGAAATTAAGCTAAAAAATATTCTAACTATTCTAAATATTCTATATATTCTACAGTACTAATATTACCTCTGTATACAGCACTAATACTACCTCTATAGTAGTAGTGCTACTTCTGTATACAGTACTAATACTTCCTCTACAATACTAATATTACCTCTGTATACAGCACTAATACTACCTCTACAGTATTAATGCTACCTCTGTATACAGTATAACGTACGACCGCTGTATACAGCACTAATAATACTACAGTATACAGTATTTATACAATCTCTGTATGCCTGTGTGGCCCCAGGGCCCTGATGTGGAAGTATTGATGAGAGGGGAAACACCCTGGACACCCTGGACACACACACACACACACACACACAGACACACACACACACACACAGACACATGCGCACACACACACACACACTCAAAATGTTGTGTGTGTGTGTGTGTGTGTCAGAGCCAAGGGACGCAGATGAAGGGTTCACTGTAAGTAGAGCATGAGAGTTAGCTTCACACCAGGACACAGAGGACACCCACCCAGTCTGCTCTGTGATTAGCAGGGTGCAAGGATGCAACATGGAGGCAAGCCGGGTGTGTGTGTGTGTGTTTGTGTGTTTGTGTGTGTGTGGAACACAACAAAAACGTATTTAAGTTACAATGTTTTTTTGGAATGAGACATTTCACTTTAATACACTTCTGTGATGATTTCCATACATACCCAGGCTTAAGGTTGCTGACTTCAATATTTAGATATTTGATAACCGCATGAGTGTCATTATCCGCTAAGTTTCCACTCTCACCGTCAATCAGTCATTCAATCATCTCATCGGCCACATCACCTCCACCTGTTCCACATGTCAATGAATCCTTCCTATTTAAGCTCCACCTTTCTACTTGCTCAACTGCCATATTCTGTCTTCATTTACCCATGCAAGACTTTCCAGTATTCCTCTGTCTCATTACCCGTTACCGACACTGCCTTGTTGAATCCCTGGAGATCGCCTCAGCTTTCTGTCCCTGACCATGAATCTTGTCATCGCACTTCCTGGTTCCTGTCCATGTGGCTGTTTGTAGTTTCCCATCTAAGGCATCGCTTCGATCCTTCCTGATCATATGCCCATCCCCCACCATCTGTCTGCCTGCTCCTTCACAGCACTTCTGCCCCACTGACTGCCCACCCGATTCCGGACCCCCTGCGCTTCATCCCCTGTTCAAGACCTGAGGATTCCCCAAGCCCTGTGTCCCCATAATGTCTCCATTGGACTGTGTTCTACTATATTGCTTCTGATTCCCTGTACCTCATTAAAGGACAAATCTGTTTCCCGTAGTTGTGCTGCAATTTGATCCAATACACACCCGTTACAGTGAGCAAACCCGCTCCACCCTTGTTTCATGGCACGTAGCTGGATAATTTTCTTGTCACGGATGTCGTGATATATTGTCGTGCATTGTGATAGTAGTTTTCTAACATGCTGGATGCTGCTATGGAGATTGTAGTTTTCACTTCCTTATTGGTTTCTGGTCTGTAACATAACGTTGTAAGATGAAGTTGAACGTAAATCTGCAGACAAAGAGAATGGCTGAAGAATAGTCTGGTTACCATGGAGAAGACTGAACCTTTTTCAGAAGCATACATTGAAAAAGTTTTGAATTGAACAAACACTTTCATTTCGAGCCACACTATTCAAAAATGCATGAATGCATGAATCAGCCTTTAGTCACCCCCACACATGCAACACAACACATTACAGACATAACACACACATTAACACACCCCAACACACAAATTCATTTCCCACCCATTGACACATAATCCTTTGTGTACTCCGTTGCATTGAGAATTGTCCAATCACATCAGTTTAGGATGAGCTACACAGCGCCCCTGCATAAAAACACTGTCAATCAGAGAGCAGATTTTGGTCACATCACTGCAAAAGGATACGCACTCATTATTCTGGCGGGAATCAACCAGGAAATGTAGTGGTTCAAGAAACACAGCGACACTTACAGGTCGATGATATATATTGCAGAGCTATAGACATATAGCAAGTTACTGAAGCCTACTGTATCCACATGTGACAGAGTAGGAGACAGTGGAAAGAGACACACACACACACCCTGGCAATAGACATGCCCCTCCCTAGTCGTGCAGGGAGGTTGATTACCCTAATTGGATACACCTGAACCACACCCCTCTCTCCAGCATGGGCGGTGGTTTAATACCTGGGATCAGTCTGTGCCAGTGATCCCTTCCTGCATGTGCATGTGTGAATTGTTTGGCTTCTCTGGGTCGGGTCAGCTTGGACTTTTTAGGAGTGTGGGCCTAGAGAAGGACCAACGTAATGTCTAAATCTTTCTTATGCATTTCCCCATGGGTTTGAATTCCCAGTTGACTTATTTGTTTTGTCTCTTAATTAGGGATCACCCTGCTGGAGGGTGATCCCTAGGTCAAACTGTAACCTGTGGTTGGGGTGTTGCTGGATCCCAAGGTATCCAAGCCTGTTTATTGTATTGTTTTATTTTGTTTAGTTATTGATGTTCGTTTACTTATGGGTTATTGGATAATTGTATTCTTTCATATTTGTTAGTTTCAGGGAATAATTTGTGTTTTGCTTTTTGTTTAGGTTACTGTCCCTGCTGTTTTGCCTTCGTTATAGTTTATTTTGAATCGTCTATTTTCTTTATACCTGAGTTTAGTTTGTACCTCTCATTTCAACCCAGACAAACTCATTATTGTGGGGCTTAGAGGTAGTGCGGCCGTGGGCCAGGATAGGCCGTGGGTGTGTTGTGGGCCTTCCCCTGAACCTATATGCATGTGCTTTCAGAGTGCCTTTATCCCATAGTTGTGCTTTGTAGTGATTTGACGTACTTTACGTGTGTTATTTGCCCTATTGTCTCTCGGCTCCCCTAGCCTGCGGCCTGCTCTCTCAGGCCGCAAAAAGGACTGGCATTGTCAGTAAGGAACTTTGTTGTACCGCACCTTGCCACACTGGGATTTCGTGAACAGCCCTTTTTGTGTGGAGTTTCCATGTTCTCTCCCTGTGCTCCCTGGGGTTCCTCTATATATACACTGTATATATATAACCCCTCTAAAAACATGGAAGAAGACCGTCGCCTGACCAGCAGAGGTTGGAACGAGGTGGTCCCCGGGCGCTGCACTAGCTGCCCACTGCTCCTGGCCTGACCGCGGAGGAAGATAGCCAGGATGGGATAAAAGCGTAGGAACAATTTCACGGCGACACCTATGGGGGCGTGTGTGTGTGGGGTGGACTGGGAGGGCCGCCGTACACGGGTGTACATGCATGGTGTGAACCGCGACAATAAAGACGGGGGTTGTCCATCCGCTTATTATTTCTTGTTTGAGAACAGGTGTGGCAGTAATCAGGCCAATTTTTTCCCCTTCACAATAAAAACCTTCATTTTTAAAAACTGCATTTTGTGCATTTTGTGTAAAGAAATACGAAAGCAGGAAGGGGGCAAACACTTTTTCACACCACTGTAAGTATACATTTGACGTACCTGTGCTTTACTTGAGTATTCCTATTCCCTGCTACCTCACACTTCTCCTGCACTGCATCTCAGAGGCAAATATTGTACTTTTTACTCACTACATTTATCTGGGAGCTTTAGTTACTAGTCACTCTGCAGATGAACAATATTAAATCAATTGTGACAATTTTCAATGCAGGACTTCTCACATGTGCTGGAGAATTTGTACAGTATGGGAAGATCATCCCGAAGGAAATTTTGCCAGAGGTTGCTCAAAAATACCACCAACATAAGAATAAAAAACAATCAAATAATAGAATTACAATGAATAAACAAATTTGGCAATGTAAGTACGAATGAAAAGTAGTATTGCACATGATGATGAAAGCTAATTTTGCTGCAAGGTAATATCGCGTAGTATTGCACACCGATATTACTACTTCTACTGAAGCAAAAGATCAGTTCCTCCACCGCTGCTCTCCATCCTCAGCAGGAGGGCAGCTCCTCCAACGTGTATCCCCAATGATTCCCTTTCCTTTTCCCAGCTGGGTTTTGCCGGGAGTTTATCGGTGCTCCTTGGAGGGCTCAGAGTTAGTCAAACCTCTGCCTGGGAACCCCTGTGAGACTTTAACTGTGATAAAGAGCGACACAAATAGCCTACGCATGAAATAAGCCCCCCTCCTCCTCACCTCCTCTCTGTGTGTTGCGACCACTGATGCTCTCGCTCAGTGGAGACTCCATGTAATGGTAACGGCTAACGGCTAACGAGTTTAAGGATGTTTATTTTTGCAATGTATTTATCATCGTTTGAAACTTGGAAACTAAGTCTCAATCTAAACTTCCCCCGGTGTGTTACATTCATGATTGAATACGTTCATAAATGACTATTTTGCCCGTGTCACACGGGCTGAAGTCAGACGCTGGTATGTTGCACTCAAACGAACACATGGCGACAATGAAAACAGATGGGCCAATGAATGTTGATGGACATTTATTCATCGTACCGCTTTCTAAATGATACAGCGACTGGATTGCGACCTCTTCGTCGTCCATACAGAACAGGACAGGACAGGACAGGACAGAACAGGGCAGGACAGAACAGAGCAGAACAGGAAGTGACATGACTGTCTTATTAAGAAACGACTGGACGAGGCTGCAGGTGTTCGTGTATAACATCTAAATCGCCGGCCCAGAGTGGGTCATTCCTGGCATATGTTAAGCTGTGCACAGAACGCTGACACATGATTAAGGTAGTTCTTCACAGCAGGGGTTCCCCAAGGCCCCTCCCCCGGCTCGGCTGAGGCAGAGACTCATGGCCCATTCATGATTAATTCAAATAGTGTACCATCTGATAGCGGTGGGGGTGTGGCACACACAAAACATGGTTATATATGAGATTGTTTTTAGACTTTTGAGGATTTGATTTTGTGAACATGTTGTTTACACCGTTTCACAGCACTTCACTTCAACCCCCCCACCCCCACCACAGAACTGTGGAGATTGATTCCTTTCCTTCCTATTGTTTTACAATATGCCCCCCACAACCTGGAGGGAGAGAAAGAGAGAGAGAGAGAGAGAAATATTCACACAGGGCCTTGTTTGAGTCAGAACTTAACATCTGGTCCATGATGAAACCTCAGTGTAAGAGGGGGCCCCATGGTGCTCACCGGTTCTGACGCCAATGAGCTCTCCACACGTACTTGCACGGAATACGATGCTCTGGCTTGGACTTACAGCCTCTGTCTATGGAGAGAGACAAACCCAGAGTTAGAGGGAGAGAGAGAGAGGGAAAGAGAGAGGGAGGGTGAGGGATGAGGGATGAGATACTGATCCTCAAACAGGTGATGGCTGTGTTTTATTTCGGTTATGAGATGGCAACTTTTAAGGATGGCTGGACTATTAAACACACACACACACACACACTGCTCTTCACACCACCACCTCCACCACCTCTAAAGCAACAGAACAGGTAACGGGTGTCAAATGTGCGGTGAACCACAGAGCCCGCAGCACGTTGGCCACCGGGCACACATTGATATGCATGTTGCGCTACGGAGCTAGCATTTCATCGCCTCATGCAAATCGACATTAGGGTAATCTTTTAATCTGCTTATTGCGCTAACAAGATGGAGCTTATTTGCGACAGGGACCTTGTTGCTAAGGAAAGAAATCTCCATTGCAGTCAAAGGTGAAATGCTCATTTAAGCCTTTTTTCGGTGCAAAGTACGTTTGGACTTTTGAATATCATCATGTCACTTTTTGCTGTGCGGGCTTACATTCATTAAAGTGGGATTTTGGCTTTCTCAAAGATGTCTTTTTTTGCAGCTTAAAGTGGAACTTTGCCGCTTTGCAACCTTATCTCTCTCTCTCTCTCTGCCCACATTAGTGGCTGTAGTGTGGAGACACGCCTGCAGTGGTTGCAGATGCGCCCTACGTCTCTGAGGCGCTGCTCAGCAACAACAACAACCTTGTGGTTATATTCGCATTCCTACATTTATGCACGCAGGCAGAGCTTATCGTGATGAGGTTTGTTCTCCTTGTTTCCTCTTCTTGTTTCGTCTCTAACTTGTTCAGTAACGTTGTCAGGAAGGTGGGTGGATGTTATGCATCGACATCCATCTCTAAACTAGAGAGTGTGTTAACATCTGATATAATCTAACAACATTGAGAAGGATTTGTGTTGGTTTTGATCCAACTCCCAACACCGTTTCCAACCCATGGCAGATCCAGATATAGCTCGATAAGTTTTGAGGGAATGAACCCATACATGAATCACAAAAAGTGGTTAGATTAGATTAGATTTGAATAGATTTGATGTTTTGTTTTTTTTGCAACATTGCAAGTTGCCCAAACAACATTCAAATGTTCTCACTTTGTGGAGTGTGTAGTGGCTGGTTTAAGCAGCCTCACCTGACCCGGCTGCTGGGTGAGGCTCCACACATGTGGTGCAGTCATCGGTCAATCAAGGCACACAGGATAAACCAACCATCAACCACACACACACACTCATACACACTCAGGAGATGCACTGCTGCACCATTCATGGAGGAATTAATTCTCGTGAAATGGCCTGAAATCCTGAGCTGGCTGAAGCAGATCTCCTGTTGAGGATCATTGGGGTTCTGTGAGATTCAAGAGAACATACAGAGACAGCAGGGGTGAAAACCCCTGGAAGAGACCATTGGAGATGGAAGTGTCTGGAGCAACCCGTATCCTAGATAGTGAAGAGGCCTCTGGATAGTCAGTGAGACTCATAGACTGTCTGCACTGGCTTTATTTCTATGTTTATCTCCTTTTGCCAAGCAAAGGCAGCATGATCTGCAGTATGTATATATATAGTATGTATATAGATAGTATGTATATCAGTCATTGATTATATACAGTATAGCTTTTGCTGAACTGGAGAAATATGACATTGTTGTAAAAAAGAATTAAAAAAATATATATATATAATCAGCAACACATCTTTCAGCCACACACACACACAGGCACACACACCTTCTCTTTTTCCTCGTTAAACCTATCAAGACCAGCGTGGAGAGTACAGGCCGATAATTGCCTCTCTGCCCTCCTTGTGATCGGTTGTGAGGCTACATCCTACAGGGCTGACTCCATTCCGATGTGTAAACAAGCAGGCAAGCAAGGCGCCAACAACTGCCAAGCAGGAGAGCAGAGGCAATTATCCGTCTGTCTGTAGTTGTAGCCGGAACTCAGCTGCTCGCGGGGCGGCGATGTGTCGGCGATGTGTCGGCGATGTGTCGGCGCTGAGAGGCGTGATAAACAGTCGCGCTACAGTACCCGCACAAACTTTTGCGCGAGTTTGATGAACGTTCCCTGGGTTCCGTCGCAGGGTTGAATGAGGCTCTCGGTTGAATGAGGCTCTGGGTGCATGGATGGCAATGATCATATATAGGCCGGCTTGCGTGTGTGTGTGTGTGTGCGTTTCTGCGCACGTGTGTCATTATTTCTGCCAATGGGGATCAGAAGGTAAGAGCAGGGTTCAGGGGTGGGGGGGTGATAATTGGAAGACGATCAGGAGGGATTGCCGCCGCAGATAAGATGGCCGGAGGTGAAGGTCAGAGGGGGCGTGGGCACGGTAATAAGAACATGAACATGAGTGTCTAACCCTAACCTTCACACAAAGTACAAAAGTAAAGCAGGGTGAAAACAAGGGTAATATGTACCGATGGTCACCGGGTCCATAGCCTCATAAATTTGAATCTGGCCGTAAATGTTCTCCCATCACTCGCGCCCTTCTGGATCTCGTCCCCACTCCTGCTCTCTTCTGTTGTTTTTTTTATAATGAATTTTTTGTATAACTTGACTTGGCATTTCAATGTCGCCTGTGTTTCAGTGTTTATATCTTCAAAAGCTTCTGTGGTGGTGGAAAAACAGCAGGGATAACAATCTTTTGCATTTAAACTGCTTGTTATATCCTCCTCTGACTTTCAGAAGACCTTCTGGTTGGCTTCTCTGACAGATGAGGAAGTACAACTTCTAGAGTCTGCTGCCATGGCAACTCTTCTCACATAACGAACGTACGTAGTATTCATTCCTGTCAGTTATTGCTGTCCAGCGCACCACCACTCAAATCAAACGGGATGTTGTTATGTTAATGTTATGATCATGCCATGGGCCATGTGATGTTCTTTATGTGATGTTGGTGTGTCACGATGTGGGGAAGGACCCAATCGCAGGCAGCAGGGGTAACACGTACAGCTTGTGCAGTCAGGAACAGGACCAGGCAACATACATGACAAACAACTACAACAGCAACAAACAAGGATCTAACAAATTGTGGCTAACAAATCAGCAATGTTGGTCATGTAATGTTGATGTTATGACAATAGGTAATGTTACGATAAAGATAAGTCCCATGTGATGTTGATCATGCTCATTTCATGTGATGATCATGAGAAGTCTCATGTTGTGTCGATCACAGGCTTTGGGCGAAGCCACGCACCAACACCAACAGACAACAGCCAACAGGAGTAGCGTCTGTTCAACCCGTCGTCGAGATCCACACATGAGAGACCGTGAACCGGGAGGTGCCTATCTCCATATCACCCCGTCCACACGTCTGGCGTCGTGGAGCAGGGAACAGGGTTTGTGCCATGCAACCCAGAGAGTCACAGTACCCTCAGTGTGCGCGCTTGTTGTCCCAAAGCCCATTAGCACAATCCACAGGTTCCCATTCCATCATCATATCCCCACCCCCCCCTGTTAGATTTAAATAATGCACTCTACCTCATTGTCACCATTTTATCTGGGGGGCCGGGGAGTGTGAATCACAAGAATTGTTTGTATTTTACATGTGCAACTTTTTTTAATAGGTTTTTGGACAACAATGGCAACATTGGTATTGGCATCAAAAGGCAGTGTCTCGTCACTGTTACCGAGACTGCTTGTGGGCGGGAGCAGCATGTTGCATAACAGCCTAGTGTGTTTTCTGATGCTCTTGAACCTAGGGGACACATTCTGCAGCTACATCAGGAAGAGATATGTCTTTTAGATATACATGTTCTTATTATTTCCTTCTTATGCATTTTACTCTGTGACCCACTTAGTTTTTGTGACCCGTGTTTGGGAAAGGTTGCTTTCTGATCATATTTCCTGCTAGGCCACCAATCCACTGTAACAATCTGCTTGGAGAAGGTCTTGCTATAGGGATGGCACCAACATTTTAGAGGCACCCATATGTTTTTCAGGCTGAAAATTGCTGAATGACGGAAATAACCCACAGGCGTTCTATTACGGACAGAATAAAATAGCACCTCTAAAACACTATATTACTTCTTTAACCCAAGATTTAGGCTGCTCCAGCAGGGATATATATATATATATACACACCTAAACTTCTATTCCAGCATAATAAAGCCGCCTATCGTAAAACTGACAGCTCATCTTTCAAAATAAGAGTGTAGCTATTTTAAAAACAAAATTGCATTTTAGATTAGAAAATAAACCACTCGCCGTACAAAAGGTTTTATTCATGAAATATTATGAGGGATTATATTTCCTCTATGACGGGGTATTGAAAATGACTGGCAAATAGGGAGTTAGATAGTTAGCAAGATTTGGTGCACTTTTGGCACAGATGAAACAGCTCCAGCCTGTAAAAGCTGTGTGGCTCCATCTTCAATTGTAGAAAACTAAATCCCAAACCTAAACTCTGAGACAGGTGAGAGTAAACTTTTGTTCGGATAAAAATAGATCAAACCTTGTGAACAGACAAACCCCACGGCACCGCAAGATGTACTTTTGCTGCTGAGGAGGCAGAAACACAGCCAGGCGATAAGTGCATCCACAACAACACAGCCTGCATAGCAATGTATCTGTCGCATCGCAACTTCATGCTACAGAGCCGCGTTAAACAAGCACCAAAAATGCCAACAGTCACAGGAGAGTCCAACGGTGGTCAGTATATCGACGATAGGTGTTCCGAATCCCCACATTTCATAAAACACGAAAATCTCCCGGTCACAACAAAAAAATGCCCAATTTTCACCACTATATAAATAATATTCACAATGGTATACATACTTATATTATATTATAATATTGGGATATGGGATACACTGTATGTGTGGTGGTCCGTGCTGTACAATTAGGGGCCCCGGTTTTGGGGTTTAGAAAATCAGTCAGTCACCCCTTACCAATGACACACTTTTATTGTGCCGTCTTCTTCCAGAACTTGTGTGACAACAGCGATGTCCGTCGCAAGGCGGACGCAATCCAGTAAGTCATAATATAAAGTCCTCTTCAAAGAAAGGCAGCTGGCCTGGGCAAATAGGATGGGAAGTAGTGCCAGGGAAGCAGGCCAAAAACTTGTGTGTGTGTGTCCATTGTGTGTATGTGTGTGTGGGTCCATTGCAGTCAAAGGCTGACCTTTCAGTCTTGCCAGAGAGTAGGACGCCCACGTGTCTCTCTTTCTCTCTCGCACGCTCTATTCCTTGTCTTCATCGTCTTCATCGGCCGCTCTCTTTGCATCTCTCAATGTTCCTCCATCCCTCCCTCCCTCTACTTTAGGTTTCTCCTCACCCCCTGATTCTCCTTATTCTCTTTCTCGTTCTCAGTGTTTTCTACCAGAACCCAACAAGGCCGACTTAACCCATCGTGTCTGTTTTTCAGTTTTTCCTTTTTTTCCTTTTTGTTTCCTAAAAAAAAGCCAATGACCGGCACGATTCTGTTCATCTCACCGCCGATACCTCCACATGGGGGGGGGGGGGGGGCCCGCCTGC
>OMOU01091344.1:0-11755 GCA_900312585.1 Malacocephalus occidentalis
GCCAAGGCTGCCCCTTGTCACCAATTGTGTTTGTGATTTTCATGGACAGAATTTCAAGGTGTAGCCGAGGTGAGGAGTGTGTCCGGTTTGGGGACCTCAGAATTGCATCCCTGCTCTTTGCAGGCGATGTAGTTCTGTTGGCTACATCAGACCGTGGCCTCCAGCATGCACTGGGGCAGTTTGCAGCCGAGTGTGAAGCGGTCGGGGTGAGAGTCAGCACCTCCAAGTCTGAGGCCATGGTCCTCTGCCGGAAAACGGTGGAGTGCTCCCTCCGGGTTGGGAGTGAGTTGCTGCCCCAAGCGAAGGAGTTTCTCGTATCTCGGGGTCCTGTTCACAAGTGAGGGAAAAATGGAGCGTGAGATGGACAGACGGATTGGTGCGGCTTCTGCAGTAATGCGGGCGCTGTACCGGTCCATTGTGGTGAACAAGGAGCTGAGCTGGAAGGCGATGCTCTCGATTTACCAGTCCATCTACGTGCCAACCCTCACCTATGGTCACGAGCTGTGGATAGTGACCGAAAGAACGAGATCGCGGATACAAGCGGCCGAAATGAGTTTCCTCCGGAGGGTGGCTGGGCTCAGCCTTAGAGATAGTGTGAGGAGCTCAGACATCCAGATGGAGCTCGGTGTAGAGCCGCTGCTCCTCCGCATTGAAAGGAGTCAGCTGAGGTGGTTCGGGCATCTGACCAGAATGCCTCCCAGGCGCCTCCCCTTAGAGGTCTTCCAGGCATGTCCGACTGGGAGGAGACCCCGGGGCAGACCCAGAACCCTCTGGAGGGATTATATATCTCATCTGGCCTGGGAACGCCTCGGGATCCCCCAGGAGGAACTAGAAAGCATTGCGGGGGAGAAGGGCACCTGCTTAGCCTGCTGCCTCCACGACCCGGCCCCGGATAAGCAGCAGCGAATGGATGGATGGATGGACTGTTAGTTATCAGCTTATAATTAATAACGATCCGAGAAAAGTATTAATTATTAAAATTTCAAAAAGTATTAATCTGATTTAATTATAACGGGGCACCACCCTGGAATCAGGGACCAATAACTAAACAATGGAATCAGTCTCATGTCTTATACCAAAACTAGTAAAGTAGAATTATGATGAATTAATTAATAACAACTACATCAATAACTAGGGATGGTGTAGGCTTCGGAGTTCTTTACACGACAGAGGCTGGCTTCAACACAACATCCAAACAATAACCACAACAGTTATAATATAAGAATGTTTATTAAATTCAAGTTGGCAAATGGCATAAAGTAAATATCCCCTTTAATACAATAAGCAATACACAACCTGAAGAGTGTGTGTGTGTGTGCTTGGGCGTATGTGTCCGCGCGCTTGCGCGCACGTGTGCGCGCTTGTGCATGCGTGTGTGAGTATGTGTGTGCGCTTTGGCACGCGCGTGTGAGTAAAGCAGAATGGTGGGTCTAACAAAGGGATCTAGTGATTAGTGAGTGACTAGGCGGGAGGATTTGAATCACTCACTTCTAACTAACATCAGAACACTAAACGAGATAATGCCTGTGTTTGTACCCAAAAGGGAGAGGGACATTAGACCATTAGATTGAGAATGAATACATGGATCAAACAGGTTTACAATATAATCTGGTAATATTAATAAACGCGTAAGCTGTTATACCATCATAAACACACTTCTACCTAACTCTGCCCAGATATTTACCTTGCGGTACGTCGCGTGGTTAGCGATCAGGAAGGCGGCTCACTTTTAGTCAATGAACTCAGTTCATTGCTTTGCACATGGGTGGGGTGCGCCCAGGTGGCTGTTTCTTTCCCACCGAACTGTGCTGAGTTTGTCGGGGTTGTGCTCTTTGCTATGCCCAGAGTCGGGGCTACGCCGCGTTCGAGTTGCGAGACGCGGGTGGTTTCGTCATGGGCCCCGTCGGGTGATCGCGGGGTGAGCGATCTGCTGGACGATCTGGACGACGAACTAGGCCTTGCAGATCTGCGTGGAGATGATGGCCCGGGGCCCCGCTCGGCGATGGCTCGTCGATGTGGCGTTCAGGTTGAGCAGCGGCCTCGTTGATGTCGGGATTTTGAGAGGGGTTTCTTTCGCCCTCTTTTCCTCTGCGTGGTTCGCAGGGAAACGACCGATGCTACTGGTTATTCTAGACTTAAGCTAACGGAATGTCGCACTACAGCTCGGCTGGTAGAGTCAAAGCAAACGAGGTACTTCGTCCTCACTTCGCATCTTAGGTCTAATAACCATATCATTACCACTATACGCACGAAACGGAGTGGGCGTTGGGCTGGGTCAAGTGCAGAACCAACTTCTTGGCACGTCTGGGTCCAACGGATGGCACGAACAGAGCGAGTTACAGAATGGAAGAGTGAACAAAGAGGTATTGGTTTGATCTTATTAACCTCCGCCTTTGGGGTTGTCTTTAGTGAGTCGGGACCGAGGCCTCGAGCTGTTGCCCCTGGTGGTGACTTCATACATTACAAATACTGCCCTCTGGTGGTTTGGGGAGGTTACTTCATGTGTTATATATATATATATATATACACTTGGCCAGTCTCAGGGGTAAGCAGCCTCTGACCACCTTGTTTGAAAACTATGGACTTTATTTTGGACATTATTGGGAGTGGGTAATCATGGCTTGTTGGTGGATCCAAGCAAGGAGATTTTGGTTGCATTATATTCCCCTCCCTTTTCCCCACATCATATTGGCATAAATGCTAAGTTTTTACGCCACAATCCTGGTGTCAACTTAATTTCTATTGGTCCACTCACTACACTGTCTGGCTAGGCTGGGCTGCCACAATACATGCAGTATATGCACACACACACACCCACATACACAGTATGTATACACAAACAAGCCACACAACGGAACGGGAGTTTATCTGATTGGTTACTTACTTAGCCACAAGCCCGCTCAGAAAGCAGTTGTAGCAGTGTACAGAGTGCTAGTTTTTAAAATAATAATAATTTGGAATGTGGCCAGTCTCTGGCTTGAAAGAAGCCTGAGGTCTCATCTAAAATGTATATTCAATATTGATGTTAGCTGACAGGTGTGTGTGTCTTGTAAGTAATGTATTGAAGAAGGATCTGACCAGTGAACATTTTAAGGTTTCCATTGGAAAGATATCTAATAAAAATACTCAAATGGTATTGTCTCCATGTATTCAGGTAGGCATAGAAAACATTTGAAAGATATTAAAACACAAAGAGAGCGAGCTACATTGTTTGCCCAGACATGACAACAAGAGAAGCTCTCGAGAGCTTAAGGTGAGCATTTTGACACGCAAACCCAACATCTCCAGTTTCAATGACTTTCATTGGCAGCCAACAGCTGCTCGGGCACATGGCATGATAATACTACAAAAAATGCAAAACAAAAGGTAATCAAACTTCTATTTTTAGTAAGTACCCCACCACTGGCACAAATCATGACATAGACAGTGCTGATCCCACAGGGGGCGCTGTTGGCAGGACATGTGGCCATGCGAGGGCAACCCACAGCTAGGACAGTGGCGTCTGGGGCAGCTCCTCTGGTGGTGGCTTAGTAAGCCACACAGCAAACAGGTGGCTGGCCTCTCTATGTACACGGAGGGGAGAGCTATATTATTTCATAGGAATAATTCCACATGTAATTTCCAATGCAGCATGGCATTGGTTTTGGTTTATTTAATTCACAGCCTGTGGTGTGTATATATAAATGTGAGAATTATGGGATACAGCCTTGTCATGCATTTCCTACATAACAAGGCTTCACATCTGCAAGAATTTTTGGAAATATACGTACATATGTTGGATGATAGTTTACTGTGCATGTACAATAATTTATATTTGAAAATATATATTTTATTTTATGTTGGTGACAGTTAAGTTAAACTAGAAAAGGCAATTTCTGCAGCAATTGCAGCGTGAATGCTGTCTGTTGAAAGGCTGATGCTAAACTGGTGTAGGTCCTACTGTTGCTTATCAGCTTATAATTAAAAACGTAAAACAGAGGAGAGGAGGGGGGCCATGAAAAAGGAGGGGGGGGGGTTCTGATAACCTCTAACCATAGGAACAGCTTTCTCTGAACATCAGATCGAGAATGAATACATGGCTCAAACAGTTTTACAATATAATTTGCTTATATCAATAAACAAGTAAGAATACAATATAATAATACACTTCTAATACACTAACTCTGCCCAGATATTTACTTTGATCGCGTGGTTAACGACCAGAAGGTGGCTCAGTCTTTTGTGTTGCACGGTCCTCAGGTTCGCCTGCTGGGGATCACACGGTTGGCGATCGCGAGGTGGCTGTGTCTCTCCAATGAACTTCGTCAAGTTCATTGCATAGCCGTGATCAGCCTTGTGGAAGGCGGTATGTTCTTCTCCCTGGGTCTAGTTACGCGTTGTTCTGGTTCTGCCATCTGGAGCTCAGTGGCAAGCATTGGTGTTGCATTCAAGGTGTCCATGATATAGACTAGGTTGTGCATGAGCATGAGTCGGATCGATGTCACTGGGCAGACCCTTGACCTCTTCTTCTGGGAGACAGGACACCTAGATTCTTGACACAAGTGCTTTGGTAAATAGAAGATCCCTCAAGACACAGTGAGACATGTTTTGGGCCAATGATTATCATCTCAGTTTTGCACGTATTTAGTTGCAGATCGTTTTGGGACATCCATTTTTTAATTGCAGTCAGGCAGGATTCGACCTTCTGGATCTCAGGGGAGTTCTTTGATCCAAGAGGAATGTAGATTTGGGTGTCGTCGGCATAGCAGTTAAAGTTAATTCCATAGCGGCAAATAATGTCGCCGAGAGGGAGCATGTACATTGCAAAGAGCAGTGGATCAAGGACTGACCCTTGGGGAACACCAAAGCTTAGGTTGCAATGCTTCGATTTTGAGTCTTTACAGACGACAATTGTGTTATATCTGTGAAAGAGGATCTAAGACAGCCGAGAGCGATAAAGGAGCACGAAATGGTCAATGGTGTCAAAAGCGGCACTGAGGTCAAGCAACACCAGCAGGGAGCTTGCGTTGCTGTCCATGGTAAGGAGGAGGTCGTTTACCACTCTGGTCACAGCAGTTTCAGTGGAGTATAGGCTCCTAAACCCAGACTTAAAGGGATCAAATAAATGAGATTGATTTGATCAGGTGATTGATGATTTGGCTAGCTACAATTATTTCCAGTACTTTAGGAAGTTTAGAGATGGGCTGGTAGCTGTCAAGAGCTTCGGGGTCTAGGCCAGGCTTCTTGAGCCTGGAGGGCCCTTATTCTATAGCCAAGAAAAAGGAATCTGCAATGTCATGATCTCTCTGCTTAATGTGAACTGAGGAGCTGAAACCAAGGACCTCAAAAAATGAAAAAATGTAGCTACTCTTTGGTCTTAGGACCAGCTTAGAGCTAGAGATTTGAGGCACTCGACCACATTTCCTAGATTCACGAGATAGTTGTGAATTCACATCGTTAGGTGGAGTAGCTTCATTTAGGGGCAGGTAAACATCTGGTTTTAACCAGGTCTCACACAGGCCCAGGACATCTACGCTGTGCTCAACAATTAGATCCTGGACCAGGCGTGCTTTCGTTGAAAGCGATCTGATATTCATGAATCCGATTTTGATCTCCTCTGGCTTATTATACAAATCAGAGGGAGTTTGGTTACTGCTCAGCTCTGAGGAGGAAGAAATAGTAGAAATAACAATCACATTCTCACTGAGTGGTGGTCGCCTTCACATGCAGGCCTTACATGTCGGGGCAATGCGGGGCAACGACACAATACTAATGGCAGTAGTAAACTATTAACCTCCAGTTGACAGTCGCTGCTGTGGCATGAGCTAGGAGGCGCCTCAGTGCCTGCATTACATGCTACATGGTATATGGTTAACTGTGTAGTTTTTTTCAATACACACCTCATACAATGGCAAAAATGTATCACCAAGTCAGTTAGTCAGAAAGAAATATGCCAAATCTGATGACTGTCTCTAAGTAATGTCAAAAGAGTGTCCCAACTATGTAGCAATGTACTTTTGAGAAGAAGACATTGATCTGACCACCATTATAAGCTTTGGTGTCTCACCTTGTAGTGTAAATAAATGCCTTACCTGCATGTTGCCACTTTATATACTGAACTGTTTATTTATCTACCATATAGACGGAAACTCACAGAATGTATTTATTCATGTAAGAAAACCAAATACAACAAACAATGATCATGAACTGAAATCAATGTCAAAACTGTCAATATTCGAAATCTATATAATTGATTTCTCACCTCAAATATTATCAGAAGTGAATTTAGTGAAGAAAAAACATTGTAAAAAAAAATAAATTGTAAAATATTATAATTGTAAATAATTGTAAAACATTTATAGTTCTTTGCTTCTCCCTTGCACCTTTCCGCTCCGCGCTTGAATGACAAAAAGCATGCTGGGATATCTGTGGTGTCAAGTAAACACAAGTAACCATCCGCGTCCTTGTGTTGCAGCGCTTGAAGGCAAGACAGATGCTGTGGTCGGATGAGTGTTGTCCACTGCAGCTGGAGCATTGGGTATATTGCACTGTGCATATTTCTGCTTCCTTCTTTCCATCTTTGATGCCTTTTTCAGATGAAGCATACAGATTTCAATGGCTGAGTTCAGAGTTCAGTACTACCCGCTAACACATTTTTTGGCTAGCATTTTTAACATGGGTGCTATGACTGAATTGTCTCGTGTGGCTTCTGGTTCATTGTGTTGAAAACATGTCGGTCCATTATTGCATTCTTCACTCATCAGCATATTTCCCCAAATTTCCATCCCAGCAATTTGGAATTCTGGTCCTCCTCCTCCTTGAAAGTATTCATCCAGTGCATTCTTGCTTGAACTTCATCCGGTTATGGGCAATGTTTTTGTCAAAGGTGAGGGGGTATATCTGTATATCTGTTCGTACTGTTCGTATTGTTCATATTGTTTAATTGTTTAATTGTTTACCTGTTTATATTGTTGATTGCTTATATTGTTTATATTGTTTATATTGTTCAGTTGTTTATATTGTTTATATTGTTCAGATTGTTCAGATGTTCATTTGGTTAGACTGTTCATCTGGTTTAGACTGTTCATCTGGTTTAGACTGTCATTTGGTTTGGACTGTCATTTGGTTTAGACTGTCATTGGCTTAGACTGTCACTTGGTTTAGACTGTCACTTGGTTTAGACTGTCACTTGGTTTAGACTGTCACTTGGTTTTAGACTGTCACTTGGTTTAGACTGTCACTTGGTTTAGTTTGTCTTTGGTTTAGTTTGTCTTTTGTCTTAGTTTGTCTTAGTTTGTCTTTTGTCTTAGTTTGTCTTTACTGTCTTAGTTTGTCTTCATTCGCTATTTCACCTGGGCCTGAGAGGCATGTAATTTCATCTGTGCTGTATGTCAATATAGCACATTTGACAAATAAAAGATCTTTGACTTTGACTTTGATCTTTGATCTGTCTGGAAAGGGTTCAGACAGATCACCAACTACAAACCTAAAACCCCCAACTCTATCAATGACCAGCACTTGAAAGGACAATTTGAAAGACAATGGGCCAGTGCTGACACCAGCCCCATTCCACCAACCCTCACTCCACCGCCACAGCAGGGGCCTCTTCACAGCCAATCATCCCCTCAACGACAACCCTGTCCATGCTGTCTCCGGTGTTCATGGGCATCTTCAACACCTCACTGGAGACATGTCATGTAGCAGCCTGCTTTAAAACCTCCACCATCATTCCATCCCCAAAAAGCCAAGGATCACAGGTCTTAATGACTACAGGCCCATCGCCCTGACCTTGTGCTGTCCCTCCTCAAAGCCATAATGACCCACTCCTATACCGTCCGTTTGCCTCCAGAGCCAACAGATCTGTAGACGATGCCATCAAGATGATGCCGTAGGCTACACATTAACTATTAACGGTTAACCCCACTGACTCCAATGCCCCATGGACGCTATTGTGTTACATTCATGCACATCCTTTCTTTAAATTGCACATTTTTAGTTCTAATTTTATACATACATTTTGACATTTTTTTTTCATTTTCTAGAATTTCTATATTATTACTCTCTGTTTAATGTTCAATGTTAGGCACCAATTTCCTTGTTTGCAAAAGCTAAAGCACTCTGGGTTATTATCCTCCTGTGGATCACGAATCATAACGAAAAGAAACTATGACACAAAAACAAAATAATTCCAATATCCTATATTCAAGTAGAAGTGCATTGAATGGATAAACTCTTCATTGGGGATTTTTACTCAGCAATAATGGTGAAGTAGAAATAGACTGGCTCCCTGCAGTCAAAAGTCAAGCCACTCTTCCAGGTGATGGAGATGTCCATCCAACCAGCCCAAAAGGAACCAGACTGGCAGGCTCCGTCTAGATACAAGTCCCTCATCATGTTCTATGATGTTTCTTCATTAGAACTCAGTAGAAAGATCAGCCATGTAGAAGAATATATAGCCAACTGTTACATTTGTTAGCAAGTCAAAAAGTAAAACTGTTGCATTAAGCATATCATTTGCTTCCGCTTTTCCGATGATTTCCTCCTACCTGAAGTCGCCAGGACACTGGAGCTCTCTAACCCGGCCCGACCCATGACGAGGGCTCACAGACGGTGTAAGGATCGTAAACAAAGATGGGGGCGGCGCGGAGGACTGAGAGCTAAGCTAAGGCTAACCCCTTACCAGCTCGCTCTTCCCAGGGTTTTCGCCGCAATGTCCGATCTCTGGTGAACAAAATGGACAAGCTACAACTACGGATTACAACCCACAAATGGATTTCTAACTCCAATATCATAATTTTTACCGAAACCTGGCTCAACAGCAGCATACCCAATAGCGCCATCGAGCTAACGGGGCGCACCGTTCTCCGCGCGGACAGAACAATGGACGACTCCGGTAAGACCAGAGGTGGTGGACTGTGTATCTACGTGAACAACGCTTGGTGCACAGACACTACTATCATCGAGAGTCATTGCTTAACCATAAGAAACCTAGAGTTTCTTATGGTTAAGTGTAGACCATTCAACCTGCCCAGAGAATTCACTGGAGACAAGACCCTGGACCATGTCTACACCAACATAGCTGTTCCTACTCCCCATGTACTCCCCTCTGATCAAAAGAGTTAAACCGTCTGTGAGGACTGTCAAGGTCTGGCCAGAAGGAGCAGACTCGGCACTTCAGCGTTGTTTTGGAAATAAAGACTGGAGGGAGTTTGCCACTCAGGCTTCATGTGGCACCCACACGGACATTGACACCTATGCATCCTCCGTCATGGACTTCATAAACACAGAGGTCAATAGAGTCACCACCACAAAAAGGATCACCGTATTCCCAAATCAGAAGCCCTAGATGAACAAAGAGGTCCGCCAAATGCTGAAAGCTCGCAATGCCGCTTTTTCATCAGGTGATGCGCGAGCCTACAGCTCCTACAGAGCTAACCAATCAAGGAGGCCAAGCTAAGCTACAAGCTAAGGCTCGAGGAGAACTTCAAGGACTCCGACCCCTGACCCCCGACGCATGTGGCAAGGCATCCAGGCCATTACATACTACAAACCAACCAACTCCACACCACCATCCAGCGATGCTTCCTTTCTGGATGAGCTGAACACATTCTACGCTCGCTACAAGAGGGACAACCATGAGGAGGCCATCAGGCCTGTCTTTCCTGTAGACCACTAGCCACTAACACTCTCCCCCTCCGACGTAGGTGCGGCACTGAGCAGAGTGAACGCACGGAAGGCCGCCGGCCCTGATGGCATGCCCGGTCGGGAGCTCAGGGCCTGCGCCACACAGCCAACTGAGGTCTGGACTGACATCTTCAACCTGTCACTAGCCCAAGCAGTTCCCGTGTGCTTCAAAACCACCTCCATTGTGCCGGTGCCCAAACACTCCACTGCCAAGAGCCTTAACGACTTCCGACCCATTACACTCACCCCCATCATCACCAAGTGCTTCGAGAGGCTGGTCTTGGCTCACCTCAAAACCTGCCTACCACCCACTAGACCCCTTCCAATTCACCTACCGCCAGAACAGGAGCACGGAGGATGCTATATCCTCGGTGCTACACTCCGCTCTCTCTCACCTGGACAATAAGAACACCTACATAAGAATGCTGTTCATTGATTTCAACTCAGCATTCAACACCATCATCCCCTCCAAGCTGAGATCCAAACTCCTTCAGCTGGGTATCAACACCTCCCTCTGCAACTGGATAATGGACTTCCTCACCAACAGACCCCAGTCTGTCAAAATGAATAACAACACCTCCTCAACACTCACCCTGAACACCGGGGTCCCACAAGGCTGCGTGCTGAGCCCTCTGCTCTACTCCCTGTTCACCCACGACTGCATACCTCTGCATGGCTCCAACTCCATCATCAAGTTTGCAGATGATACTACAGTGGTGGGCCTCATCAGCGACAACGATGAGACAGCCTACAGGGAGGAGGTCCAGCACCTTACAGCTTGGTGTGCCAAAAACAATCTGGCACTCAACACCAAGAAGACCAAGGAGCTCATTGTGGACCACAGGAGGACCAAGGGTGTCACACACTCCCCAATCTATATTAATGGAATGGAGGTTGAGCGTGTCACCAGCTTCAAGTTCCTCGGCGTTCACATCTCTGAGGACCTCTCTTGGTCCCTTAACTCCTCCGCCTTGGTCAAGAAGGCTCACCAGCGCCTCTTCTTCCTGAGGAGACTGAAGAAGGTACATCTCTCCAGTCAGATCCTAGTGAACTTCTACCACTGCACCATCGAGAGCATCCTGACCAACTGCATCACAGTCTGGTATGGCAACTGCACCACCTTGGACAGGACAGCACTGCAGAGAGTCATGAAAACAGCCCAACCCATCACCGGCTGCCCACTCCCCACCATCGAGGCTGTCCAGTACAAGCGCTGCCTGCGAAGGGTGCGCAGCATTGGCAAGGACAGCTCCCACCCACATCACAATCTCTTCAGCCTCCTACCCTCCGGGAGGCGCGACAGATCCCGCCGGACCCGGACCAGCAGATTCAGAGGCAGCTTCTTCCCCAGGGCCGTCGCTCTTCTGAACTCTTCAACCCAGTGAGTCCCCCTACCCCTGACATCTGCACACCTGCACTACTCCGTACCTATACACCACCACCACCCTCCTAACTGTACACTGACTCCAGCACCGCTGTCAGACTCGCACACTGTACAGTTGCACTACCCCGTATACTGTATATTACTGTACTTCACATGTACTGTATATACTCCACTGTCCTCTCTGTATATCCTCGGCAGATCCCACACTGCATGGCGACTCCGGACCCAGACCCGCCAGACACTCGCACGTCAACTCTGAACCCGGACCCGTCAGACATTTGCACTGCTCCTCGCACGTCGACTCCAGACTCAGACCCGCCAGTTACTTGCACTGCTCCCCGCACATCGACTCCAGACCCGCCAGTCACTTGCACTGCTCCCTGCACGTCGACTCCGTACCCGCCAGTCACTTGCACTGCCCCCCGCATATACCCCGCTGTACACCTCAGTGTACACGCACTACTGCATATACCTCCATCCATACTGTACATACATCCATATTATGAACATATACTATATGCACTGTAGACTCTGTATCATTTCCGAGGATACCTCTGCCCATACTGTACATACCTCAATGTATAGCGTTCACTGTATATATAGACAAATCTATATGGACTCCGCAGATTCAGTTTATTCCTGTAGATGGTGTACATTCTCTGTATATTCTGCTCATATGGCTACTGTCACTGTTACCGTTCACTGTCA
>OMOU01091345.1:0-11102 GCA_900312585.1 Malacocephalus occidentalis
ATTATAGGAGGAGGAGAGGGGGGGGAGAAAATCACAGGAGAGACAGGAGAAGAAGAAAGGGGAGGCAGGAATATCAGAGGAGAATACCGGACAACAGGAGACGGGAGCAGAGGACAGAGAGGGGAGGAGAGGAAAAGAGGAGGAGAGCAGAGTAGAAGAGAGGATGAGGAGGAGGCAATGAAACAAGGCGAGAAGAGCCCAGAAAAGAGGACAGAATTGAAGACCAGAAGGAACGGCAGGAGGAAGACAGAGGAGAGAACGCCACAACGCCATCTGCTGGTCACACACACACACGCACATACAGACGCACACATGCACGCACGCACGCACAGACACACACTGTTCTCTCAGAGTGTGTGTGAGTCGGATAGATAGTGATACAGGGAGCAGTGCTTGCGACAGGAACATTCTGCCGGCAAAATAAGTATTTAAGTATGTATTTCTTATCTGATTACCCTAACCCTGAATACTCAATTACTAAAAGAATCGAGCTGCAGTCCTCAACGCATCTCAGTGCTTGTGTGTATGTGTGCACGTGTCAGAGTCATAGGAAGAGCATACACACGTTCAGCCGTTCCACACGCTTGACACCACCTGCAAGATAAGATAACTGCTAGCAGGGTTTCCCACAGCTGTCCAACAAACGGACGCCTCTGCAGACCAATGAACATCCGCTTTCAATTTGACAGAGAATAGGCCTCCATTCGCCTCGTATAATATGGTCGCAGTATAATGTAGGTGAATATAATGCAGCATAATTAATATACAACATCTATGAAATCAAACAGTGGCCAGTCTCTGTGGAGACGGATCATTCTGTTCTGTCTGATTACCTACGATCTGAGGCTCATTCACGTCCAAGTATGGCAAAAACCCAATCGCTCAAGAGAATGTGGAAGCTTTTGACTGATTAAAACTTTGAGATACATGTGGGTGCGTCCTGCCGGTTGTTATATTTGTATTTATTCATACGTTAAAATTGCAGCGACAGTAAAGTATGCATACATAGTTTCAGAGTTAGCATTAGCCACTTTAGCTCGTTTACATTTGTCGTCCCCACGCAACAGTCTGCAAGAAAGCAGTCTTATGCGGGAGATGAGCCATGTTAACTTTTCAACTCTGACCGCGGATGGCCTCCATTTTGGATGCCCAGCTTTAACGCCGATGTTAACATTGCGACGCTCTCAGCGCAGATGTGTCCTACGTGTGGCCGCTGAAGATCCCTTTCACACGGAGCGTGAGCAG
Source organism: Malacocephalus occidentalis (assembly GCA_900312585.1). NCBI lineage: Eukaryota > Metazoa > Chordata > Actinopteri > Gadiformes > Macrouridae > Malacocephalus > Malacocephalus occidentalis. The sequence continues at coordinate 1,246 of OMOU01091345.1, forward strand.
GCACTGCTTACTTTAGAGCCCTAGCTTAGCTGCAGCTCTCTCATTAGATCAAACATGAAACATGTCTTGCGTGAAGTATTAGTTTTCTTAATAATTAGGCCTATTATTTTCCCCTACCCATGGTGAATATGTAAGCAACCAATTAAAACGTGCTGTAGGCAAGATCTATAGCCTGCCGGTATGATCTACTCTAATTAGTACCTGTCTGTAATTAGCAAGCAATGTGTGAGAATATCTTTGCAGACGACACACGGTGGTCAGTGGCTTTCTCTGATTTATTCAAGGAATGCACCTTGCCTGTCAATCAAACACTGCTAAGATACCCCATATGTTTGTCAATACAATACAAGAGGAAGAGGGATCTTTCCCAGATCGTACCTATAGCAGTCCTTATTACGTGTTTTATGTGGTCAGAACAATAATTTGACTCTTCAAATTTTAGGATACCGCTGTATGCCATTTATTTGCAAGCAATAGGATAGGGCTTCTTTCTTTCCAAACACTTTGTTGGTCTGGGTGAAGGAACCACATCCAAACCTTACGGTGGTTTCTGCCAGAAGGCCACTTAACAAAGCAAAGGATTGTCTGACACAGCACCACGCAGCTTTCATTGGGCAATACTGCCACCTAGTGGCAACTAGAACGACCCAAAAACTGTATTAAGATACACAACTACAGTATACTATCATTTTGTTTCACTATATCTATAATAAACTGAAGAATGTCATCAAAGTGAAGCCCTGTGTAATATTATGTATAGAATATATACAGGGCTCTACACCAAGTTATTTTTGCTTGCATATCCAATAAATAGAGGTGCAAAAAAGCTCGTCTCGCGATGCTATTGTCAAAATTGTGTTACTAATATAGTTATTTAATGTATTATTTTTCTTCTTTTATTGCATTACTGTGAGGTTGTGCTCAAGTCACAGTAATACATGCTTCACATAAATAATAAATTATCGTATAGTATTGCATGTATATAACCAGGTGTGCAGCATCCACCCACTAATTATATAAATATCCTGTATAGTATTTAAATAGTATTGACATGTTGTGTATATGTGTATATATATGTGTGTAAATATATATATATATATATATATATATATATATAGAGGGAGAGAGAGAGAGAGAGAGAGAGAGAGAGAGAGAGAGAGAGAGAGAGAGATATGGGTTAGCACCAGGTGTACCCTAGTAATATCAGGCTGTGTATAACCAGGTGTACCGTAGTAATATCAGACTGTGTACAACCAGGCGGGATGTTGTAATGCAATAACGACTCACAGTTGTTCTCCGTTGCCGGCTCTGCTGTCTCTGCTACCAAGTAGACACACCCAAAGCTGCCCCGCCCCAACCTCTGATTCACCCTGTATTGCTTAGCAACCATCCTGTCGGGGGTAGCTCCACGGCTCAGCCAATCAGCTTTGGGCTCCGGAAATCTGGGTATTGCTGTGGAAAATGCATCACTCCCTTCCACAGAGTGGCCAGAGGTCAACCCACTCTGCCACTGGGAACATTTGGCATGAGGATACTTGGATGTGCTGGGAGCGCCACTGCACCCTTTCTGAGTGCCATCCTACAGTACACCAAGCTCCTGTCCCTGAACAGATGCTGTGTTGCCCTAGACCAGGGATGGGCAATTATTTTTTACAAGGGGCCACATGAGAAACCTGAGCTGTACCAACAAAAACTTGAACTTAATTCTGCTCAATAATAATGTTCTCCCGTTGTAAAAAGCAGTCAATTATAGACCCCCATGCAACATTGAATAGGGGTGTCAGCCACGACAGCCCCACAATGTCCAGAGCCTTCAGCATCTCAGGGCGAATCTAATCCACACCTGGCGCCTTGCCACCGAAGAGCTATTTGACTACTTCGGTGACCTCTTGCAAGGATATGGGTGAGCCTCCCCCTGAGGCTTCAGACTCTGCCTCAATACAATCATCCCCCAGCAGCTCACCCACAAACTGGGCAAGCTTGGGCTCAACACACATCTCTGCAACTGGCTGCTGGACTTCCTGACGGGGAGACCACAAGCAGTTCGGGTCGACTCCAACACCTCCAGCACCATCACGCTGAACACAGGGGCCCCCCCAAGGATGTGTGTTGAGCCCCATCCTCTTCACTCTGCTGACCCACGACTGCACACCAACATCCAGCTCCAACGTCTTCGTCAAGTTTGCAGATGACACGACTGTGGTGGGTCTCATCAGCAACAATGATGAGACGGATTACAGGAGTGAGGTCAGTCCTGTAATCCATGGCGAGGACACTGTTGTCATTGGTGACCTGTGTTTGGAAATGGGCTGTTGGTTCTTTCATGTTAGTGATGGGAAAAACAGTTCATTTCAGTGATTCAATTCATTAGAATCAGTTCATTATAAAGATTTGTTCAAAAGATTTGTTTACTGAAACTTTCAGTGCCTGGGTGTAGCCCCGACTGCGTACTGCGTAGTCCAACCCACTCAGTGAACTGTGTGTCGCTGTCGCTTTGACAAACGCGCCAAACTCCGTTTACAAATCCTGATATTGTAACGCGTGCCTGTCTCCCGAGTAGTAATGTGTCGTTCGTGAACGATTCGTTCAAAAGTACAAATCCTTTGAGTGAACAAACTGAACTGAAACATTTAATGAAAAGATTCGTTCATTTGTCAGTTCAGTTGAGCTGAGCTCTGATCAGCAGCGAGCGTGCAGGCAGGGAGAGGGACTGCCACGAGTGAATGAGATTCGCCTGCGTACCAGTTTACTGAACAGGGAGGCGGGCGCCGAGCGAGCGTGAACGTGATTCGTCCGACATCCCCACTCGCTGCCTCGCTCGGAACGTGATTCGTCGCTCGGAACGTCATTCGACATCCGACGAATCACGTTCACTCGCTGCCTCGCTTGGCGCCGCCCCCTGATAAAGATTAGTTCACTGATTCAGTGCGTTTAATGAATCACTGAACGAATCTTTAACGGGGGGCGGCGCCGAGTGAGGCAGCGACTGAACGTGATTCATCCGATGTCCCCACTTACTGCCTTGCTCGGAAGGTGTCCAGGAGTCCAGTCAGTGCACACCTGCCGCCCTCATGTTCGGGCGGGAACTTGGTGTTCGGGGCCCCGCCTGACCCTGAAGTTGCTGGGGGGAAAGAGGTGGACTACTTTCGCAGGCTGAGGGACCGCCTGCAGGTGGTCCACGACTATACTCGCCAGGCCCAGGCCAACGCCGGAGTGCGGCAGAAAAGGGCCTATGAGACACGGTGCCGGGGGCAGGCCTTCAAGCCAGGGGACAAGGTATGGGTGTATTGTCCTGTCCGCAAGAAGGGTGTTTCCCCCAAGCTTCGCAGCCACTGGCAAGGGCCGGGCGAGGTCGTGGCCCAGCTGTCGGAGGTAGTGTACCGACTGCGCATGCCCGGTCGGGGGCGCATGGTGGTGCTGCACAGGGACAGGCTAGCGCCATACCGCCCTCTCGCTCCACCTGTTGTTGGGGAAGGGGGTGCCGGCAGCACCCCAAGACCTGATCGGGGTGACTCTCGTCCCAGTGCACCTTGTGTGAACACCAGGCGGCCTGTTCGCCCGCTGAACACTTGAGGGACTATGTACTGGGTGATGGGGTCGTCGAGGACAACTGACCCCTCAGGTGGGGGCTATGTGGCGACTTAAGGATAGATCGCGTTCATGGTGGCCGGTCTATCTGATAGGCGCAAGGGATTGTGGGTATTTCTTTATTAATATTTGAGTTGTTGTTTTAATCGGGTTAAAAATGTTTTGTTGTGTTTTGGGTCACATATGTTCTGTGTTGTATACGTGTCATCACTATGGATGGGATTTCTGTTGGAGGTGACACCCATGGTGAGGACACTGTTGTCATTAGTGACCCGTGGTAGAAACGGGCTGTTTGTTGATGTTGGTGACAATAAACAGCAATTCCTCAGAAAATCAGAAAGCAGATATGCATAATTAGTATGACTTTGGTGTAGTCATTTTGAATATAAAAATAGTGTTCTAGGTGGTTGCTAGGCTGTTCTTGTGATACAATTAATGATTAAACAAATAGAAATAGAATGTTTTGAATCATTGTGAAGATGTTTAGACAGTAAGGTAGTTATTATTGTAGTATAAATTATGGACTTAAGGAATCATTTTTAATGGTCTACTGAGAGAATTGTGCTATTTTTGAACAGCTGTTCAAACAGGTCAACTACACACCAGGAAGGTCATTGAAGGCCGACCCATGACAATGCCCTACAATCTGTTCTTAAAGTAACCTGATAATCTGAGGACTGATTCAATGATACAGCTTGAAGGTAGGCTTGTTACAGTGGCAAGATATACTGCTGCACAAGTGCTTGTGTATAGAGAACACCATTCCTTAGAAAATCCGAGAAAGATTACAGCCCACAATATAAAGAATCAGAAACAGCTTTATTGCCTTAGATCTTTTGCATTTGGTGCCTAACATTGAACATTAAACAGTAATAACAGTGTACCATTGCTACATGCCACATGAATGTGGCTTTTCTGGGGCTCCTCCAAATGACGCAGAATGATGACGAATAATCCAGTTTATTGTAGAATTTGTAGTTGGTTGTGGATGGAGCAGGTGGTAACTGCTAGCATGCTAGCGCTCTCCCTCCTGTGTGTGCTGGTGGCTGACTTAACCTGTGGTGCACTGATTAGCCAATGCACCACAGGCTTGCAGCCTCTAACTGGGTCAGGTGAGGCCAATTAAGCCAGCCAGTCACCAACGACACACAGCAAACATTCCCACACATTCCACAAAATTGCTAAATTCTAAATATACAGCATATATATATATTGCCGTGGGAAGAAGCCAGCGGTGTACTGGCCATCGGCCATACCGGGACAAAGCCCAGTGGGCCGCCGCATCAGCGGGCCAGTGGACTGTCGAGAAATCCTATTAACCGGCCCAGTGTTCCGGGGTGGAAATAAACCTGCTCGCCTCAGAGTCCTTGAGTCGTGCAGGTCCTGGAGAGATGGCAGATTTCAGGACTAGGCAATGTACTCACACGGAAACAACAACAAGGGTCTGACAATGGTCAAAGAATTGGGGCAGGTTAAATAGGGAGTCTAATGAGGGAAGTAACAGCTGGAAACAATCAGGGTCCGGGAAACAGAACAGAACAGACTACAAAATGGCAGACGACTATAGGTGAGGGGCAGGGACAAAAAGGAATATGAAAAACAGAACACATGAACAACCAGATAAATTAACACATGGTGACAGAACAGCAGATAAGACATGAAACACTACACTAGAACATTTGGGGAAAACACACAAGGAAGGAGGTACACTAAGACAGGTGGGGGTGGAGACGGAACACAACAAAGACAAGTGGGAAATCATAAAGCCCAACAGGATGTGCAAAAAGGTCCAAACATAAACCACTTGAGCGGGGCAGAGGCAGACTATGACAGTTATAGGGAATAAGCATCGAGGCAGGCAAGTAGATTGTTGGAGACTGCTGGAGTTACTGGACTGAAGAGGGACATATAGCTGTGTGTCGTCTGCATAACAGCGGTGGAGAGATATCATTTTGTATCAATCTGAGAGGAAGCATGTATATTGAAAACAACAGAGGTCTAAGAATGGACCCTTGCAAAACACCACAAAAAGGCGTGAGCTTAGCTGGGATGGATGGAGGCCATCTGAAATAGCTGAGGCTGTTTTAGAAAGACAGTACATTTATCAACAAAGGGGATGTTTCTATTCCTGCTGTAGCCCTCTAACCAAATGTGGAGTTGGCTATGTGACTAAACTTCACGTCACCAAAACGCGAGTGGGTGGGAGAGAATAGGACCGGAAATAATTACCTGCGTCCCGGTGTCCATCAGACTGTCCAGGAGGCACAAAATCCTCTTTGAGGCTCAAGAGGCTGTGTTCCTGAGACAGCTGCAACGCTGTGTGTGTAATGTCCATTACATACGCACTTGGATCGCAGAAAGTCCAGCCACTGTGCACCGTCACGTGCCGAACCATGGAAGTACCAACAACCACCATTGAGGGAGGGCGCTATGTTTGGGTGTGCACTCTTGAATACCTGGGGGGCTGGATCTGGGTTGCGGCAGGTGAGTCCACGGCAGTGGAGGAGCCACCAGCTGGCTGGTTCTGCTGGAACACCACTGGGGAGCGTGGTTTACCCCCACTGTCTAGAGCCTGGAAAATATTACTCAGCTGAAGAGTGATAGATGCATTCAGCTGGAGGGAGCGTTTGGCCCGACCCTTGCTGTTCCTGACCAGGACCCACGACTGCGGATTGCAGGGAGTGGAACAGGCTAGGGTCTTGAGTTTAGGATGGGCCAGATGTGATTAAGGGCCACAGTATCAGTTAAAGGGATCGGCTCTCCTCCGGTGGTGATAGAGCCAGACCAGGGAAGAGTGGTATCGTCGTGCTGACAGCAGCTGAGCACTTTGTGCTGAGCAGCATCTATGGTCGAAAAGTCGAGGATTAACTCATCCTTCTTTTTGAGATCATGTTTCAGCCGTCTGACATCATGTTGTAGCAGAAGGTAAGCCGGCTGGCACAGATCACACATAGGCTAAAAACAAACCTTGCTAAGCAAACATAGGTGCAGTCTCTCAGTTAAGAAAGATAAAGAGTGTTTGAGGCTGTGACTGTCATTTGTTGTAAGGGATAGTTGTAACAACTTCTGTCCATAGCTAGACTGTGGCTTCAGTTGAGCACAGCTTGTTTCTCAGTTAACATGCGATCAAGCCCTCCAATGATTAAAATCCTAATCCGTTTAAAAGATATAATAAAAATGGTCAAGATCAAAAAAGTCTATTGTAAATATTTAGGCTAAAACTGGATAAAAGTCTGTTTAAAAGTCAGTTTACGTCAGAGCCTCCGGCAAGCACACAAATACGCAGACGGATGCACATACACAGTGTGTTAGATGCGTTCAGCTGAAGGTTCAAATTACCTTACTGTGTACATATTGAGGATGCCACACGAGTGAATGTATAGCAATGGTTTGGCTAGAGATACACAATATCTCAGTCATCAAACTTTTCTGATTCTGAACAAGAGCTAACAGGACAATAAATAAATCATTAATATAACATTCACCAAATTTTGTTGTGAAAGTAACTATTTGCCTCTTATTTGCCTATTTATTAACATATTTGACACATCTGTTTGAAACTGTATCCCCATTGGTCCTCCCAACTGGAGCTGTTAGACTGGCTAGGTGATTCACAGATTTAGACAGATTAGTTTACGTTAAGTAAAATTCCCTCCTCCTTTTACAACACTAGGCTGATATAAAAGAACCCCGGTTAGCAGAGAGGAGCACACACAACTAACATCATACTGCAATACTCAGACAAACAGGGAGTTTTTCAACATGTTAAATAAGTAAATAAGTGATTGTTTTGGTTGACGTGAATGAATCGTTTCTTTGTTTTCTCCTTTGCAGACCTCTTAATCCTTAGATCTTCAGCCATGAAGTTGACCCTAGCAGGACTTCTCATTCTGGCTGTGGTAGCCCAGGCTCGGTGGTTCCACTTCCCCATAGAAGCTGCTCAAGGTAACGGCCTATGAATTATTAAAGAATGTATAAAATGTGTTGGCATTTTGTTTTGTTTATTGTGTTGTGAACCACGGTATTACCATGATCTTTGTTGAATGTTTGATTGTATATGCAGTTGAACATATGCTGTCATTGTGTTCTACCTCAACAGGAGCCCATGACATGTGGCGTGCGTACAGTGACATGAGGGATGTGAACTGGAAGAACTCAGACAGTTAGTTTAGTTAATAGTTTCATGCCAGGGGAAACTTTCATGCAGCCCAAAGAGGACCAGGTGGCAGACGGATATAATCATCACGTAACTATCAAATATACCTGACATTTAGAAATATTATGTCGAAAATATAAACAAATGATCAATGTATCTAAAAAGATGTATTCATTATGTGCATGGTTGGTGGCAAGTTTAAATAGCCTCACCTGGAGCGTGGAGTGAAAATGATGATGACTTGATTGGTTCATATTCATTTCATTGGTTAGGTTGGTTTGTTGAATGGTAAAATCAAATATTATATTGAAGTATATTAGTCCTTTCATTTGAACTCATCACACTAAATACAAATAGTAGAATGGACCAATAGACATCCAGGGGGATGTCCTTCGCTTTGATTACCTTTACGAAAAGGTTAATAGAGCGTTGCATCAAAATACAGAACAGGCTACTAGCTATTCCTAAGTGCATCGTTCTGATCCAAATATGTTTGAGCATCAGGTGTTGGTCTGTGACCTTACTAGAATCACCAAATGATGAAAATGTATGCATCACGCAGCAATCGATGTAGCCTATAGCCTACTACAAAATGTATAAATCATCCATGTTTCATAAGTGGGTTGCCGTCTACCCACTCGTTGAATTGTTTCTGGTCCTGATGAATTCATCCTCGAACCGAGACGGAGGAGGACTGTACCGATCGAGCCCAGTCTATTTGGAGAGGTGACAGCAGCACCAATGCAGCAACATCAACAAACTAATGCGCGCCACGGATGATCCAGTAGTCAATGGATGACCTTGTGCGTTTTGCACGCAGGTTACGCGAGTCACGAGTCTGTGGAAATGCAAACCACAGTCGATGCATTACGGGCACAACAAGTGTTAAAAGTGCCGTCTCAGAACCCAGACGAAAGGCACCTACAAATAATTATTAGGCTGTCCACCAAACTGACGAATCGTATTTCTACCGTTATTAATTCCCCTCAATAACACAAACACATATGGCGATGTATGTATTAAAAAGGCCAACATATTCAATGCAAAAGAGGCAATTCCCAACAGCTTGTTGCAATGACCCCCAGTATCATTACTCGAGACCAACATGTCACACTCAAGGGCGTTTTGGAACCACACCGCATGGATAAGATGTCACTGATGACATCTCATATTTTACGCTCACCTTTGTTATCTTCTGCTCTGTTAAGATACATGACGCTTCCACGTGTCGGTGTTGTCTTTCGCCCCCTCAAAAAAGCTGTGTTCTTTCCGACTTCACTTGGTCAATCAAACCCTAATCCACTTTTGACTCGCAGTTTTTGGACGTTAATTGCCTCGTAAAACTGGCGCGCATGGACGTGCGTGCACTCTTGCGTCCTCCTCGTGTGTTGCAGGAGCGGGAAGCCCGGTGCTGGTGTCGCGTGCATGTAGCCCGTTTCCCGCTCTCTCCGCTCCCCTCTCGTGCATTAGAGTCACCCAAAGGGGTGGTTGCGATAGCTTGAAGATTGGAAGCAGGAGACGGCAGACGGGCGGGGTGACTACGTGAAGTCAGTAGGAGGTAAAGAAGCCTCCTCACACTACTTGCCTACTCAAGCCTACACGGCTGGAGTCACATCTGTGCCTGCAGCCTATACCGAATTTTGCCTGCTCGTGAAAATGAAACCTGACTGCGATGTTTCATTTGCCAACGTCTCAATTGAATTGGCGCATTTCTGTTCTTGCTTTAAAGACAGTGGGCTCCTCTGGCACGTCAACCGAATAAACAGCATTTCAGTGAACTCGTTTTCCTGAGAAAACCCCAGACCTTCTCTATCTCCAGTGGCCGGTGCGGAACGGAGGCTACTATCATTTTGGTCGAAGCAAATGTGCCGAGGAATTTTACGGCTCCACCTGCGAACTGTCTGAATCATGTGGACGTTGTTTTTTTTGTCAATACTACAACAAACAGAAATATTCAACAGCAATTGTTGAATATGCAAACAATACACACATCATGCGACAGGTTGGAGTCGTGTGGTCGTGCCAGACAGTTAGCGTTAAAGTGCGACAGGCTGTATACAATAGTCAGCCTGTAGGCCGATAAACAATTATAGACCAGATTATTTCATATGAA
>OMOU01091353.1:0-13634 GCA_900312585.1 Malacocephalus occidentalis
CTCCAGCTCGGCCTCCTCGTAGATCATGGGGTCCTCCTCGTGGTCGTCCTCAGCCTCCTCCACCCCACGGTGCTGCCGCCGTGCGCCCGGGTACGACTTCCTGGGGGCTCGGCGCTGCGGGGAACTAGCGCCACCCCCGCTGTTGCCGCCGCATGCCTGCTCGTCAGCGCGGGCAATCTTGTTGACAGCGTAGCCCAGGTACATGAGGGACGGTGTAGCCACCAGGATGATCTGAAAGACCCAGAAGCGGATGTGCGAGAGCGGGGCAAAGGCATCGTAGCACACGTTCTCGCAGCCCGGCTGGCCCGAGTTGCACACAAACTTGTTCTGCTCATCATAGTAGATGGACTCGCCGCCCACCGCCGTCAGTACGATGCGGAACACCACCAGCACGGTGAGCCAGATCTTCCCAACAAAGGTGGAGTGGTTGTGAATTTCCTCCAGTAGACGGGTCAGGAAACTCCAACTCATGGCGGCGGCAAGGAGCAGAGGATGCAAGGGGAGGAAGCCAAGGGGAAGGATGCGAGGAGGAGGGTAGGGCGACTGGGTAAGAAACAGGAGAAGGGAGCGAGGAGGAGGGAAAGGTGAAAAGGGAAGAAACAGGAGGAGGGGGGGAGTAAAGAAGAAATGAAGAGCAATTAGGGAAGGAGGTGAGGAAAGAGCTAAGGGAGGGAGGAAGGAAGCTGCTTCTGCGCTCTGCAGGACCTCTGAGGAAGATAAGAAAATGGGCAGAAGGTTAGTGCATAGTGTCTGGATTAATAGGCTGATTTCCTTATCTAAGCATTCGGATTGTTGTCTCCTTTAGGACAAAGACTACATTTAAACATTATATACCATGGGGATCCACGGGGCCCGGCCGGGCCAAGCCCGAAGAGGCTATGAGGAGCCACCTCCCTGTGGGCCCACCACCTGCAGGGAGAGTCATTGGGATCGGGTGCGATGTAAACCGGGCGGTAGGCAAAGGCGCGCGGATCCCCGGCATCGCCAACTGGTTCTGGCGGGAAAGGAGCCAGAGCTGGTGCGGGAGGTGGAGCAGTACCAACTAGATATGGTTGGGCTTACCTCCACGCACAGTGCCAGTTCTGGAACCAAACTCCTGGAGAGGGGCTGGATTCTCTACTTTTCCGGAGTTGCCCACGGTGAGAGGCGCCAGGTGGGGATACTCACAAGTCCCCGGCTGAGCGCCGCTGTGTTGGAGTTTTCCCCGGCGAATGAGAGCGTCACCTTCATGCGATTGCAAGTCGCTGGGGGGAAGGCTCTGACTGCTGTGTGTGCGTATGCACCAAACAGCAGTTCAGAGTATCCAACCTTCTTAGAGTCCTTGGAGAACATCCTGGAAAGGGTGCCATTTGGGGACTCCATAGTTCTACTGGGGGACTTCAACGTGCACGTGGGCAACGATGGAGAAACCTGGAGGGCCGTGATTAGGAGGAACGGCTTGCCCGATCTGAACCAGAGTGGTGTTTGTTGTCATATCAGCAGATCTGTGGCCGCATGGTTTGTACACTCGGGTAAAGAGAGGTGCAGAGCTGTCAACTGATCACCACCTAGTGGTAAGTTGGATCAGATGGCAGGGGAGGCTGCCAGACAGACCTGGTAAACCCAAGCGGGTAGTGAGGGTGAACTGGTCTGGTGGAAGCCCCTGTCCGTAGGGCCTTTAACTCCCACCTCCGGAAGATCCTGGGGGAGGTTGGGGACATGGAATCCGAATGGGCCATGTTCAGAGCCTCCATTGCAGAGGCGGCGGCTAGGAGCTGTGGTCAGAAGGCTGTCGGTGCCTGTCATGGCGGCAACCTAAAACCCTGCTGGTGGACACCAGCGGTGAAGGAAGCCGTCAGGCTGAAGAAGGAGGCCTTTCGGGCTTGGTTGGCCCAGTGGTCTCCCGAAACAGCAGATGGGGCCAGGAGGGCTGCAGCCTCAGTGGTCGCTGAAGCAAAAACCACGGAGAAGGACTTTCGGCTGGCCTCAAAGAAGTTCTGGCAAACCGTTTGGCGACTCAGGAAGGGAAAGCAGGGCTTAGCTCAGGCTGTACTCAGTCGGGGAGGAGAACTGCTGACCCAGACTGAGGATGTTGTCGGGCGGTGGAAGGAACACTTTGAGGAAATACTGAATCCGACCAACACGCCCTCTGGGGAAGAGGCAGAGTCCAAAGCCTCAGGGGGAGCCTCACCCATAGTAGTCAAACAGCTCTTTGGTGGCAAGGCACCAGGTGTGGATGAGATTCGCCCTGAGATGCTGAAGGCTCTGGACATTGTGGGGTGTCGTGCCTGACACACCTATTCAATGACGCATGGGGGTCGGGGACAGTACCTGTGGCGTGGCGGACCGGGGTGGTGGTCCCCATTTTCAAAAAGGGGGACCACACTGGGGATCACACTGCTCAGCCTCCCCTCGAAAGTTTATTCCAGGGTGCTGGAAAGAAGGCTCCGGCTGATTGTTGAACCTCAACTTCAGGAGGAGCGATGTGGTTTCCGCCTTGCCCGTGGAACAGTGGACCAGCTCTTTACCCTTGCAGGGTTGTTGGGGGGGGGGGGCATGGGAGTTTGCTCATCCAGGCTACATGTGCTTTGTGGACTTGGAGAAGGCTTATGATCGTGTCCCCCGGGAAATCCTGTGGGGGGTACTGCGGGAGTATGGGGTGCTGGGACCGTTAGTATGTGCCATTCGGTCCCTGGACAAACAAGCACCTTCTCAGTGGGTGTTGGGCTCCGCCAAAGTTGCCCCTTGTCACCAATTGTATTTGGGATTTTTATGGACAGAATCTCAAGGCGTAGCCAAGGTGAGGAGTGTGTCCGATTTGGGGACCTCAGAATTGCATCCCTGCTCTTTGCAGACGATGTATTTCTGTTGGCTACATCAGACCGTGACTGAGGCGGTTTGCAGCCGAGTGTGAAGTGGTCAGGATGAGAGTCAGCACCTCCAAGTCTGAGGCCATGGTTCTCTTCCGGAAAATGGTGGAGTGCTCCCTCTGGGTTGGGAGTGAGTTGCTGCCTCAAGTGAAGGAGTTCAAGTATCTCGGGGTCTTGTTCACGAGTGAGGGTAAAATGGAGCGGGAGATGGACAGAGAGATTGGTGCGGTGTCTGCAGTAATGCAGGTGATGTACCGGTCCGTTGTCGTGAAGAAAGAGCTCAGCCAGAAGGTGAAGCTCTCGATTTACCGGACCATCTACATTCCAACCCTCACCTATGGTCACGAGCTGTGGGTAGTGACCGAAAGAACGAGATCGCGGATACAAGCGGCCGAAATGAGTTTCCTCCGGAGGGTGGCTGGGCTCAGCCTTAGAGATAAGGTGAGGAGCTCAGACATCCGGAGGGAGCTCGGAGTAAAGCCGCTGCTCCTCCGCATCGAAAGGAGTCAGCTGAGGTGGTTCGGGCATCTGACCAGGATCCCTCCCGGGTGCCTCCCTTTAGAGGTTTTCCGGGCACGTCCGACTGGGAGGAGACCCCGGGGCAGACCCAGAACCCGCTGGAGGGATTATATATCTCATCTGGCCTGGGAATGCCTCAGGATCCCCCAGGAGGAACGTGTAGAAAGTGTTGCTGGGGAGAAGGACACCTGGAGAGCCCTGGTTAGCCTGCTGCCTCCGCGACCCGGCCCCGGATAAGTGGAAGCTAATGGATGGATGGATGGATCCCACACGTTATTATGATCAGTAATTACGAGTGCAATTCAGCCTACCAATGTGAAACAGATGACAAAGTAACTCTAACAGTTCTGAGAAAGAGAATAAGGCGCAGTCCCTGAAATCTCTTTTACCCAAGCAGGAGTGAAAGGGTGTTTTATTGTGTTAAACAGTAATTGCTGTGCGATGGAGGTCAAACCAAAACACCAGAACCCAACTCAATGAGTTACCATTCAATGATCCTGTGTGTGTGTGCGTGTGTGTGTATGATGTACAGATGTACATCCGTCTTTAACTAGGCAGCCCTCTGTGGGAGGCACATGCTAACTATTATCCAGGCCAGGAGACCACCACAACTGATCACTCTGTGGAAACACACAGACCACCCTCCTGCCCGCGCGCTACGCGCTACGCGCGCACACACACACACCCTCGTTTGCAGCCACACACACATGCATGCAAACACAAATTGCCAGATGCATGTACGGACGCATGTGAATGCAAGATCAAACATACCTCATAAAAGCACACACACATGGACACAACCACACTACACACACTATACACATACATACGTGTTTCCTGTCTGCTAATGTGTTGGTTAATGTTCGGCATGTGCTTTTCCTATGGCTGAAATTATTAACTTATGAAGTGACTCCCAGCAACTTATGCAAAGCGACTTACAACAAGTACATTTGTTGAAAGAGAGACAGGAATATATCGCTGTGGTACAGCAGAGCTAGTGGGTACCAAATCTCAACACCAGACCGGTACTACAGAGAGACTCAACTGTTCTGTGACCACCCATGTGGTCCGGATCTTGAACCAGCGTGAACAAAGTTGTTTGGTAATTGCAACCCTAAGCCTTTGTAGCGAGCCGAATTGAACAATGTTCTAACAATAGTACACAGATTAACTGAGAGACTGAATGAAATAACCCATCTTGCTGAAGCGGGGGGTGCTAGGAATGCCCCAGCTGATAGGCTGTCACTGGAGGGGCTGGCACACTGAGGGAGACTCCTTTCACATTGAGGAGGTGAGCCGGAGCTCAGAGCAAAGACATTAGAGTTGAGTGAATTGATTTTGACATGATAAATTGGCCTTGCAGTGAGGCGCGGGCCCCTTCAAAGTCAATATACTGTACTTTTATTTAAAAGGGAGAGGGGGAGGGAAGGACGGAGATGGAGAGCCAATCAAGCCATGCAGAGTACGTGTAAGAGAGAGAAGGTTAGGGACTCAAGGCTTTCAAGTACATCTGTACACTGCAGTGTGTGCATATTGGATTGTGTGTGTGTGTATGTGTGTGTGCATGTATCCATGCATGCATGTGTTTGTGGCAGATATATGTGTCTGCTCTCCCCACAGTAAGGGGCTGGGGACGGATGGAGATCCAGGGCTTGACCCCAAAGACGTCTGTCTGCATCCACCTTAATTGTGGTCGGGCCATTAGACCGTAGCACATGGGGGTCGTGGGTCTCACAGATGCTGGTGGAGTTCGCGCTGGGGGTCAAGGATAGAGAGGATTCAGGTTGTGAGAATACACACACCACACACGCATGTAGTTGCATGTAGTTCTTCAAACAGCCTTTGGGTGGTGTGCGGTAGGTGTAGGCTCGTCGAGGGGAGTGTTATCGGGTCAGCCAGGTTCTAAATTCTAGCAAAAACCAATGGGTGGCGTCACGGGCGCTACGTTCTCACATTCTGCAGTCTATGGTTGGAACCGACTGGACAAACAAACTAGCTTCTTAGCTTGGTGTGACCTTCTCTGGAGGAGGTTATGTTCAAGATAACAGATAACAGCACAGACAAAAGCATCGCCGGTTGACCAATTGACCAATGATCTTGGAAAACGGCAACATCATGGACATGGACATTGAAAGTGGGTTGGTAAGTCACTCACAGTAGTCGTACTGGCTACCTTGCTAGCTAACTGATATCTGTATGGCTGGCTGTCCATCTGTTTGTCTAGACACAGAGCATCAGGCATACACAAGGGCAAGCACACTTCTGCATGGTATAATTAGCAGGTTAAAGCAGGCGGCGGTGAATTGCTGCCTGGAAGGTCAAGCCTGTTAGCGGTCTGTGCTGGAACAGGAGTAATGTTTCAAAACGAACCAGGAGAAAGTGACCTGCTAGATCATTCCAATTTGTTATAATGTGCCCCCCAAAAAAACAATAGTGAGTGAACCTAGTCGTGACTAAAATCTGTTCACTGCCAACTAAAATAGAAAGTGAATCGTGTAGGAATATTCAGCACAGTACACACCTAAGTAAAGCAAGTAGTACAAGTAAACACGACAGAGCGAAGGTCAGGAATGCTGTTTTTATTTTGGTGTGTGGCCCCTGTAGGTCCGTACTCAGTCCCAGCATGATTAGCTAACCCGTCATTATTAGCCAACCCTGATTAGGTGCAGACATTAATCCAATCAAAAGTAGGGAGTGAAGGCTAGTGGAGGGCTTAGGTCTTCACGCCTAAGGTACCCCCATACTGTATACTAAACCCACTGCCCTGTCTGCTCTCTCCTCAACTGAAAATAAATAAATAGATGAATAAAGGAACATGGAGGCCCGATCTTTTTAACGACCAGCCTCATTAGTGGTCGCGTGCCTCCAAGACCGGCACATCTGGCTGTGTTGTGTAAGGCTTCACGTGCCAAGAGGGCACAAAGGAGGGCTGCATGTTTTACCCTGTCTGAAACAATCAACTGGGAGGGATGTTGATATAAATGGATATTCTGCTATCTTAAATGGATTTACTTCAATAAATACATGAATCACACTACACCGCTTAAATATGCAGTTACAAATTGCAGAGGTCCCGGAATATTGCCGTAAATAGATCCGGCATTGTGCGGGCTTTGCCTGTTTACTCAGCAACCCAAAAAGCCAGCATAATGCCAGATCAGTGGATGCCTTCACATAGACCCTGACGTGTAACACAGCGTCAGGGTATAGTGTGATGCATGACATATTGTTTTCTAAACAATGTAAATGGATTTTAGCGCAGTTATACAGCGATTGATGCCTCACATTCAGTCAATTCCACACCAACGGCAGTGTGAACCATGCAAGGCAACAGCCAGCGCGTTGGGAGCATTTAGGTTAGGTGTCTAGCTCGGGGACCCCTCGACACTGAGCTAAGGGGGCCGGGGATCAAAGCAACAACCTTTCTGAGCTACTGCCACCTAATAATAATGATGTTTTTCTCGCGAACAGAAATACATTGGAGAAGAAAGTGCATAACTCATGAAAACGTCACACCCCTGTCCCAGCATGCTGCGTCACCCCTTTTACACAGATATCAACCTGGCTTTGTTACGACCTCTGATAGCGACGGCCCCCCATTCCGTGTTTGAACCTTTTACACAGAAGGAGAGGTGCAATACATCTGCAATATTCCCGGATTGAAAAGCCTGTGTAAAAAGGGACTATTGTAACTGCATGTATGTTTCACTTTACATTTCCAATGATGTCATTGAGCGAACAGATACACGTAGTTAATGAGCAGGTAGGGGTTAGGGGTTAGAATGCATACCCCCTGTATGCATTCTAGGGAGTAGCTCAGGAGGTGAGAGCACTCGTTTGTGCAACTGGAAGCTTGCTGGTTCGATCCCCACGCTCTGCTTCCACCTCACCCTAGCTGCTCCTGACGTGTTGGTTGTTGCCTTGCGCTGCTGTTGCTGTATGAATGGGTGACTATGAGGCAGTAAAGCGCTATATGAATCCATTTAGCCTCGTGCAGAGCATCCTTCAGCTGGGAGTCCTTGCCTCTACACTATCCACCACTAAAGACACGCCGAGGGGTACACTTGGGCCTGAATGAATACATGATAAAGCAGGGCATGCTTTGGGGTGTGGCTAGAGAGACAGAAGGTGTATCTATGGCACTGTGTACATTGAGAGAGCCGTGAACTTGCTTTTGGATGTTGTCTGTGTTTTTGTCTCACAACTTTGACCCTTTCACAGTGTGTTTCCTGCTCACAAAAATTGGATTGAACTAAATACATTTTTCAATTTGCTTTTGCTTGTTTAGTTCATTGGACATTTTACTCTATGTTCTGGGCTCAGCATTGTTGGTTGGCACTGCTCCATTACATTTTGTCTTCATACATTCACTGGCACTGCTTATCCTCCCTCCAATTCAAAACAGAGGGCAGCTTTACCTACAGAGCCAAATGTGTGCAAGTATGTATACAACCACTTGCGTAATATCCAATTAAATAAAAAAGTACACAACCTGCGTGCGGTGAAGCAGCCAGGCCTCTCCTCTCTCAACATGACGTCCCCTTAGACAGGCATTTTTCCATACCTGGGATTTCTTTAAAGGTCCAAACGGATACTTTACAAGCCGCTGTGGGAAGCAGCAGGCTGTAGAACCGGGCCTGGCGGTATATGTGGAAGGGTGGAATGTTCCTCTTCTTCTTCATGGGTTCCCACTGTGGCACTCATCCACCATTGGTTACCACTCCCACTGTTGTACCACCGAAGAGGAACGGTGGTACAACCAGAAGACGAACCCGACACAGGATTGTTACCAAAACAACGTTGTCGTGCTTTCCACTCAAAACCAGAAAGTGCAGGGAAGGTAATGATGAGTAATAGCCAAAATGTACACATATTGTGTACAAATATCTGACACACAAACACGCAAATGTATGTACACACGCACACACACACAGGTGACGCTCTCTTCATGAAGTCTGCTATCACCGCACCTCCCGATATTCATTAGGGGTCCCAGCATCGGAGCAGGTATGAAAGTGCAGGATATGTTCAGAGTCAGATTGTTAGCAATCTTTTTGCAGCAATCTCAACACATACAATGAAACAGCCGGTGTTTACGAGCAGATCCAAACAACACCTTCTATAGTCTAGGTTGCTTGGCTAATTTCGGAGCTATATAAAAAAGTAGAGGGGTGTCCCTGCCAAGACCGAATGCCAACAGTGCTGGCGCTGTTTACATTGATAATGACAAGCCTTGTAATCACATACTTCAGTCCCTTGAGTCCAGGCATGGGGTTGGGAGGGAACAGGCACACAGACAGCCACAGAGGGTATGGGAATCGTTTTTGATGAAATTAACCTCAACTTGAGGTGTTACATGAATGTCCTTAACTTAAGGTTTGCGGGATCCATTCGTGGTTTCATGTGTTCTTTTAATTTACGTTCTTATTTCATCGCCATTTGACTTTTACAATATTCTTGGGGGGAAAAGTAGTCATTTTATATCATTTTATACCTTTAATAATTGTTATGGTCTCAATTTTATGGTTTCAAATGTTTTTATCAGTTGTATTTTTAACTTGGCACGCTTGTTCATGAGAATGTCACGTCTAAATGTGTTCTCTCCCTGGATAAATAAAGGCTTGTGATGATTGATTCTGATGAACTACACTCTCACACACAGCCAATGGTGCATTTTTTGCATGAAGTGTTCATCGTCTGCATAATGTTAAGTTACAAGTCAATGTTAAGATGTATCGCACAGTTTGGTGGTGAGGTGACCTGTCTGTTTTCATTTGAATCGTAAACAAAAGTCTCCTTAACTTAGAACTACGGATGGAGGCAGGAAGGGAGGGAGAGCGGGAGAGAGGGAGAGAGAGAGAGAGAGAGAGGGAGAGAGAGAGCTTTACAGTAGAACATGATTACCTGGTTCTGTTTACGCCTTATGAGTCTCCAGTCGTTGTGGGTCAGAAATCGAAGACAATTCAAAGCACCTGCCAATTCAACACAAAGGAAACCAGTATTAAAAAGCTAAACAATTAGAGACAAATGTAGGTTACTGTCTGTCATTTGTGTAAATGCGTGTTGTTTTCAGTCGTTTTTCAAGACAGAACTAAATAATAAAGAGTGAAATCAAAAATCACCGATACAATCAACTTTACATTTTTTTAAAATAATTCGCGTTGGAAGAGTCAGATATATAGTTAAATAACGCTTGTTAAAACAAGTCATAAGGGTAGTGTAAACGTTGGGGGGAAACGTTAAGCTGACGGATAAACCAACCGTTTACCTGCTACCTGCGCTCGCAAACTGGCCACCAGAACGCATCTACACACGTGGACGGCTCGCTTTCAACCACTTTACATTTCTTAAATCAGCATTTTCCATTTTCCACTTAACAACTCCCCCCAGCCCATTGACGGTGCATCTAAAGCATATTAGTTTACAAGCCCGAATGTCAGAGAAGGAGCCGTAATTTTACCACAGGAGCGCCATCCTTACGGTGCCGCTGGCTCCTGCGAGGCGCGTCTGAGGTCCAACATCTGGGAGGAGAGGGAGACCCGACACCTCGCACAGCACACTGCCGCCGCCGCCAGGGTCCGGGGAGACCATCCATCCTCCTCTCCACCCGTCAGCCTCAATGGAGAGAAGTGGTTTACGCCACACTCAACACAACAAAAAATGCCTTCTGAGCCCTCTGCTGGGAGCAAAAGGGAGGGTGTGTGTGTGTGTGTGTGTGTGTGTGTGTGTGTGTGTATGTGCGTGTGCGTGTGTGTGTGTGTGTGTGTGTGTGCGTGCGAATTATTATTTCAACATTCTGTCAATACCTTTGTTTGTGTCAAATGTGTCAAGGTTCCCCTTACCAGATATTTGTTGCAATTCCGTAATTATCATACATATTGTAATGCAAAACATCCGAAATAGACATGGGCAAATGTAATTCTAATCAAGTAAAAGTGAGTGAAGATATATTAAACAAGTTAATCCCATGTGTTTTTAAGTATTGTAAAATGGCGGGACATTTTATTGTTATTATTTCGTTTTGTATTTTGTAATTCTTTACCCAGATTTGGTGGCCCCTAATCTTGCCTCCATAGGCTACAGCCTCCAGTGATGTGTTGGCTCCATGTGTTCTATGACGAGGCTACAGTTTCTCTCCACACGGAGCCACTTCCACCAGGGCCCTTTAATCACAAAAACATAAGACTAACAGCCCCTTCCCCATGCATGGGAATTCTTCAATGCTAATTAGCGTTTCCATTCCTGACTGGAAAACGTATTGTATGTTCCGTGTGTAGCCTGTCGAATAACAGTGACATGGGCAGCCCAGAGAGACACCTGCATGCCAATCAGCCTGATAACCATTGAGTGCAGAGGGAAGCTTTTTTGACATGTTCCCCCGATTGACTTGAGCTTCTCTCTGATCAGCCCGGAGAGACCTAACCGAGTTATGTTTCACCTCAAAGCGAGTAATGGAATGGGGGGATCAATGCCGTTATCCCCTCCAAAGCCAATTATCCAGATAACATTGGCCCTTAAAGGTGTCCAATGGTTGCGAGCTGAGTGTTTGGGGCGAGGGAAGGTGAGGCTTCAAGCAATAGTTGGATTGATCAATTAAGTAATGTGAATGTCTGACATTTCAACATTTAATAAACATGATAGGCCTACAAATAATTATAACATTAGTAATTTGTGGCTCCAGTGTGTGTGTGTGTGTGTGTGTGTGTGTGTCAGTCATCCATTGTTATTGGTTCAATAACGATCAATGCTGATTAGGTCATACCCCAATTCACTTATCATTCCAATAACTGATAACTGGGTTAGACAGCAAGTGATCTCGAACCACCTTCCCTAATGCGGCCAGAATGATCTGAGGTTACTTTATGTTGTTCACTTCCTGTGGTGTTTCAGATGAGTGTGAAGATGGCCTACACTCTTAGGTCTACGAAGTGACTCGGTAACGTACAGAGACACAGGTCAAATCGATCGAGATGCAAGATGTACGATTAGTCAACGCAACATATTTCCTGCTGATCTCACCGTCAGCAACAGGACACGAGTAAAGTGTACACAGCTTGTTAAATAGCCGCACCCTTACTGGCTGGCATCATCAGCACTTCACACTCCCGCCTTCTGCGTCAGAGAGATACCGTCGTGACGGTCTACTGGGTTTTGTTCAAATGCAGTTTTGGCGCCACACCTTGGTCACAATATGAAGTACATGTGTGAGAGCCACACGGTAGGATTACGCTGTTTAAATTTGTATTTTACTGTATTATTTGTATTTATGACTTGATTGTCTTTCTTATATAAAATTTGAGCAAGATAACAAACTGTTCCCAACAAGTTGGCTGTTGCCTTGACGTCACCATCGGGTGAATGTGAGGCAATATTGTAAAGCACTTTGGATAAAAGCGCGATATAAATGCAATCTATTTACCAAATGTAACATTTATGAGCATACGAGTGAATGAATGCTGGGAAACTATAGAGAGCCAGTGAAACCAGTAAGCATGGGATCAAAGGGTTTAATTAGGTAATGGCTTAAATTCCTGTTACATTACAGTGATATATTTAAAACAAACACACATTTGTTCATTTTGGCTGAAGAACCACGATATTAAAGACAAGGGTGAGTGATAAACAACTTCTGGGTGGCTATATGATAGCAGCAACTGTCATTAAGCAAACATATTATTTCAATACATTGTTTCAGTAATTTCACCCGTTAAAGAGTCCTGATTATGCATTTGAATTGCCTGTGGTTTGCAACCCATAACATAAACCCATAACATAAAATGAACATAAATATATTGATCTCGGTAAGCAATTCAGTTTGCAAATCTAAAGTCACATGTATTTAGCGAATGCCATGTCTCAATATGCATGTCAAGTATACTGCACTGAAATTATTGCACAAAACTCGATCAGTATATACAGAAAGATGTAAGCGCCAGAGTTATATTTTGGCAACTCAAGCTTATTGAAACATCCAAATTTATAAATCAATCAATTAAGATGCCATAATAATGATCTTAGATGCAACATGTGATTGATTCCAGCATAGCTACGGTGTTTTCTCCCTGGTATAAACTCTGACCCTGGAGACATGAATGTGGAGTTTCACATTAGATTGGTGGTGGATTTGTTTCTTTACTGACTGCATTGCATTGCACATTAGCATTGAACCCAAGACGCTGAGTCAAACAAGACGGCACAAAACGCAATTCCCTTTTTGTCATTGTCACCACAAGGTCATATGTTAAATACATTGCACAGAATTATTGCAATCGTTCTTGCAGTACTTAAAGGTACACACACACACACACACACACTTCAAGTCACAGCAAATGTCCCTTATTGTCGAGTCCTAATGGGTGAAGCACCAAAAACACTAAAGCGTCGTAAACTTTAGTTCCTTGTTCACAGATGATCAACTAAAACTACATTTTCTCCCTTCAACAAGACGGTCAAACTCCACGCACAACATTACATCCCTTTCAATGGGTAATTGAATCACATTTCTGTTATCTTTTGTCTCTGGGAACCCACCTTGAGTTTGTCCCATTTACACTCCTAAACTCTACAGTGAAAACCTGTTTGCTAAAACATCCCACAGACACGCCAGCAGCCAAAATAAAATGACTATGGATGGTTTTAACATTCTTCTGAAGGCAAAAGAACATTGAGCCATTCTCGTGTAATACTGCCCATATGAATACCATAATATTCAGTTGGTCACCCTTGTCTCATGAACAGCAAGAAGTGCAAATTCACTGATGCTTTAAAGGAATGAAGGGCAAAAAAACAGTTCCATAAAATTGTTGAGCATTTGCATGTAAAATACATTATTACATTATTATATTGTTCTAAAATGTAAAATAAAAGCTCTCCTTTTTACAGATTTGTACTATGTATATATCGCGTTACAGGCAAACAGTAATTCCGGCCATTTTTTAAAGACCTCCACAATTGTATCAATTACCAGTACATATTGTACACGCAAAATAAACTAATGATTGTAAATATACACTCTGTGACGTTGGAGCCTATCTGCAGCTGATTGTGGAGGGCAACGCAAAATGAACACACTGGGAAACAGGTCTCATACACACACAGAAGCCAGGGACCCAAGGAATCGAACCCGGAGCGTGTGGTTTTTGTTGCCGCCCCTTGAGACCTACCTCCCCACAATCCCCACCCCGTCTTCACTTGCAAATAAAATACTATTTGTGATATATATATATATATATGTGTGTGTTTTTGTACACTGTACACTGGTTGTGG
>OMOU01091355.1:0-13769 GCA_900312585.1 Malacocephalus occidentalis
CCTCCCAACCCACCCCACACACACACACACACACACACACACACACGCCCCCATAGGTGTCGCCGTGAAATTGGTCCTCCGCTTTTAACCCATCCATGGCCATCTTCCGCCGCGGTCAGGCCAGGAGCGGTGGGCAGCTAGTGCAGCGCCCGGGGACCACCTCGATCCAACCGCCGCTGGTCAGGCGACGGTCTTCTTCCATGTTTTTAGAGGGGTTATATATACAATGTATATATATATGGAGGAACCCCAGGGAGCACGGGGAGAACATGGAAACTCCACACAGAAAGGGCCGTTCACAAAATCCCAGCACTGAAGACATGGAGTGAACCAACCATGTCCCAGGCGGGAATCGATCCCAGGACCTTCTAGCTGTGAGGCAACAGCACTACGACTGTGCCACCGTGCACAGAGTACAACAAAATGCAGTTAGCATCCAACCAGAAGTGCAAAGGTAGTAGCAAAAGTGCGACAGTAGAGCTGACTGAATTGACTGAATAAATATATATACATACATGTACACTATACATAGAGTATTGACAGAGATATACATTGAGCTATGTACAATATGGACAGAGGTGTACTCAGTGGTGCTTGTACACTGGGGTGTACAGCAGGGTATATACAGTGAGGGAGCAGTGCAAGTATGTGAATGTGTGGAAACCATAGTGCAGAAACCATAGTGCATATAAGAGTATCCAGAGTCAACGGTGCCTGAAAGAATATCCAGAATCTACAGTGCATATAAGAATATACAGAATCTATACAGAATCTACGGTGCATATAAGAGTAACCAGAATCTATAGTGCATATAAGAATAAGAATATCCAGGATCTATATAAGAGTATCCAGAGTCTATAGTGCATAAAAGAATATACAGAATCTACGGTGCATGAGAATATCAAGAATGTACAATACATATAAGTAAATGTTCATAAATATAGAGGTATGCAAGTATGGACAGAGGTATACGCAGTAGTGCGTGTACACTGGGGTGTACAGCGGGGTATGTATGAGGAGCAGTGCAGATGTCAGTGCATGGGTCCGGGTCTGGAGTCCACGCGCAAATGTCTGACGGGTCCGAGTCCGGGTCCGAGTCTGGAGTAGATGTGCAAATGTCTGGCCGGTCTGGGTCTGGGGTCGACATGCAAGTGTCTGACGAGTCCGGGTCCGGAGTCGGCGTGCAATGTAGGAACTGCAGAGAGTATGCAGAGAGAACAGTGTACAGTACATATACAGTACATATACAGTACAGGGTATAATGTATAGTGATATGTGTACATTGTAAGGTAGTTATAGTGGGGGTACTCACCGGGGTGAAGACTTCAGTAGATTGTAGTACAGTAGCTGTCTCTGAACCTGTTGGTCCGGGTCCGGAGGGATCTGTAGTGCCTCCCGGAAGGTAGAAGGGCGAAGAGTTTGTGACTGGGGTGGGAACTGTCCTTGGCAATGCTGCGCACCCTTCGCAGGCAGCGCTTGGCTGGACAGCCTCGATGGTAGGAAGGGAGCAGCCGGTGATGCGTTGGGCTGTTTTCACAGCTCGCTGCAGTGCTGTCCTGTCCGAGGTTGCCATACCAGACTGTGATGCAGTTAGTCAGGATGCTCACGATGGTGCAGTGGTAGAAGTTCACTAGGATCTGAGAGGAGAGATGTACCTTCTTCAGTCTCCTCAGGAAGAAGAGGCGCTGGTGAGCCTTCTTGACCAGGGCGGAGGAGTTGAGGGACCAAGAGAGGTCCTCGGAGATGTGAACTCCCAGGAACTTGAAGCTGGTGACACGCTCAACCTCTGTTCCATTGATATGGATTGGGGAGTGTGTGCCCTTGGTCCTCCTGTGGTCCACGATGAGCTCCTTGGTCTTCTTGGTGTTGAGTGCCAAGATGTTGTTGGCACACCACGCTGTAAGGTCCTGGACCTCTTCCCTGTAGGCTGTCTCATCATTGTCGCTGATGAGGCCCACCACTGTTGTATCGTCTGCAAACAATATAGCTGTGAGCCATGAGGGGGCATTGTAGTCGAGTCATTGCTACAATAGCATATTTGACAAATAAAGGAACTTGAACGTGAACTTGGTTGTCTCTCTCGTAGCGAGCGTAGAAGTTCTTCAGCTCATCCAGGAAGGAAGCATCACTGGATGGTGATGTGGATTTGGTCGGTTTATAGTCAGTGATGGCCTGGATGCCTCGCCACATGCGTCGGGGGTCGGAGTTCTTGAAGTTCTCCTCGAGCCTTAGCTTGTAGCTTAGCTTGGCCTCCTGGATGGCCCTCTTCAGGTTGGCTCTGGAAGAGCTGTAGGCTCGCGCATCACCTGATCGAAAAGCGGCGTTGCGAGCTTTCAGCGGACCTATTTGTTCATCCAGGGCTTCTGATTCGGGAATATGGTGATCCGTTTTGTGGTGGTGACTCTGTTGACCTCGGTGTTTATGTAGTCCATGATGGAGGAGGCATAGGAGTCAATGTCCGTGTGAGTGTCACATGAAGCCTGAGTGGCAAACTCCCTCCAGTCTTTGTTCCTAAAACAGAGCTGAAGTGCTGAGTCTGCTCCTTCTGGCCAGACCTTGACAGTCCTTAGAGAGGGTTTCACTTGTTTGATCAGAGGGCAGTACATGGGGAGTAGGAACAGTCACCCGCAACAATAAAGGCTGCCTCGGGATGAGAAGTCTGTTGTTTGCTAATGGCAGCATGTAGCTCCCACATGGCTAGCTTAGCATTAGCATCGGGTGGAATGTAGGCAGCAGTCACGAAGGTAGCAGTGAACTCTCTGGGCAGGTAGAATGGTCTGCACTTAACCATAAGAAACTCTAGGTTAGGCGAGCAATGACTCTCGATGATAGTAGTGTCTGTGCACCAAGCGTTGTTCATGTAGATACACAGCCCA
The DNA here is from genome assembly GCA_900312585.1 of Malacocephalus occidentalis. Taxonomy (NCBI): domain Eukaryota; kingdom Metazoa; phylum Chordata; class Actinopteri; order Gadiformes; family Macrouridae; genus Malacocephalus; species Malacocephalus occidentalis. Next base: position 2,877 of record OMOU01091355.1, read on the forward strand.
CCACCTTTATAATTATCGGACAGACAACCCCCGTCTTTATTTGTCACGGTTCACACCATGCATGCACGGCGGCCCTCCCAACCCACACACACGCTTTTATAGGTGTCGCCGTGAAATTGGTCCTCCGCTTTTAACCCATCCTGGCTCATCTTCCTCCGTGGTCAGGCCAGGAGCGGAGGGCAGCTAGTGCAGCACCCGGGGACCACCTCATTCCACAGGCGATGGTCTTCTTCCATGTTTTTAGAGGGGTTATATATACAGTGTATATATACAGAGGAACCCCAGGGAGCACGGGGAGAACATGGAAACTCCACACAGAAAGGGCTGTTCACAAAATCCCAGCACTGAAGACATGGAGAGAAACAACCATGTCCCAGGCGGGAATTGATCCCAGGACCTTCTAGCTGTGAGGCGACAGCACTACCGACTGTGCCACCGTGCCCCAAGACCTCTGGTCTTACCGGAGTCGTCCATTGTTCTGTCCGCGTGGAGAACGGTGCGCCCTGATAGCTTGATGGTGCTATCGGGAATGCTGCTGTTGAGCCAGGTTTCGGTAAAAATGATATTGGAGGTAGAAATCCATTTGTGGCTTGTAATCCGTAGTTGTAGCTCGTCCATTTTATTCACCAGAGATCGGACATTGGTGAGGAAAACGCTGGGAAGAGCGAGCCAGTAAGGTGTTAGCCTCAGCACACCGCCCCCGTCTTTGTTTACGATCCTTCCGCCGTCTGTGAGCCCTCGCTGTCGGCGGGGCCTGGTTAGAGAGCTCCGGTGTCCTGGCGACGTCAGGTAGGAGCAGATCTTCACCAATAAAGTTGATGGTGCTTAAGGAACCGATGTCTAAAAGCTCCGGTCGGGTGTATACTAAGTTCCCAAGACTGTTTTGAGTGAACAGACTTGTAATAATTAATCAGATTACTACTAATTTGCAAAATCTGGAGAGACGCTGAGCCTCGCGTTGTTCACGCGCCTCCATCTTAGTCTATCCAGGGGTTAGAGAGGAACACAGAAGGGGTTTGTGGCTTTAATTCAGAAGTCACTGGATCAAGAGCTGCTGACGTTTCACTGCATTCTGCACCAAGAAGCACTCTGTGCTCAAACATTTCCCCCCAAATGCAAGGAGGTGATGGACCTTGTAATTTAGATAGTGAACAAAACAATGGCAAAAAGGTTAAGCCGTAACAGTTCTGGCCATTGTTAGATGAAATCGACAGTGCATATTCGGATCTCCTGCTGCATAACAAAGTTTGGTGGCTCACCTATTCCTAACTGGAACATCCAGATTGGCTGGAAAAGCTGCACTTCATAGTGGATATGACAGGTCACCTTAACATGCTGAACAAAAGTCATCAGAGAAAAGGAAGCATGGCCCTTCAGATGCTGGAGAATGTTTTGCCGTTTCAGCGCAAGATGACAGTGTTTGCCAGAGATGTACAGAAAGGTACGTTCTCTCACTTCCCCTGTCTGAGAGAGTTCAAAGAAGCACACAACCACATAAATTGTGAGCACTTACAGCGTGCACTCATCGCAATGCAGACCGCATTTGGACAAAGATTCAGTGAGTTCAGAAAGGAAAAAAGCACATTATCCTTCCCCGTCACAACCCTGGACATCGACCCATCCCTGCAGAACATGTCAGCATTCACAGGAGTAAGTCAACCCTTGAAATTGAAGTGGCCGACATCGCTGATAGAGTTATGGGTGTCCAAGTTCAAAAGCCTGACAGCTGATCTTGAAGATGTCGCCAATCAGAAGGCTATTCTTGCTCGGAAGCACAAATGGAGCAAGATTGAAAGCCTTCCCAAACCCGACTAACTTGTGTTTGATGCATGGAATGCCATTCCAGACACTTATATGAACATGAAGAAGTATGCATTTGGAGACCTGCCCATCGTTGGATCCACATACTTAAGTCACATCTTACACCCCCGACATATAGAAGCTCAGAAGTGATGTTCAGAAACAGAAATCTTTAGGCTATTATTTAGCAAAAAAGTATTTCATATGTTTTTTATATGTATTTTAGAACCTGAGCTGATAGTTCAGTAGTTGTGTTTTATGTTCAGGCTTGATGGTTGATTGCTGTACGTGGCTGAGGAAAAAACAGAAGAGGACGACAACAAACTGAAATGGACTGAAGTCATAATTAAATCCAAACTGGCCTTCGTTTTATGGTTACACTTTTTAAAGCTATTAGGCTACAGCTATGTGTTTTATTTATTTCAAAGTGGGCTACTTTTTTCACAAATAAGGGAAGGACCCAAATAGACCTGCATGGTTCTGTGTTTTATTTCAAAGTAGGTCTACACATGCCTGCGTTTTTTCTCCTCTTTATGGAAGTGTGATGTTTTCCTTTGTTATAAACAGCAATATGCCAACAGTTTTGTTTTTGTTTTTTTATAATTTCATAAATGCAACAAACTATATTTCTTTTGCAGTGGGTGACAAAAAGAATTGGAAATGAAAATATGATTATAACAAAGGATAAAAACAAAAAATAACAATAAATACATACGAGCAATACCATACAGTCTACATCAAGTTGTATGAACTAGTCTACATCATGTTGTATGATTGAGTCAACAGCTGGTTGTATGGTTTAGTATACAGCACGTTGTTTGGTCTAGTCTATAGCAGGCGGTATGGTCTAGTCTATAGCAGGTAGTATGGTCTAGTCTATAGCAGGTAGGATGGTCTAGTCTATAGGAGGTGGTATGGTCTAGTCTATAGCAGGTAGTATGGTCTAGTATATAGCAGGTAATATGGTCTAATCTATAGCAGGTAGTATGGTCTAGTCTATAGGAGGTGGTATGGTCTAGTCTATAGGAGGTGGTATGGTCTAGTCTATAGCAGGTAGTATGGTCTAGTATATAGCAGGTAATATGGTCTAATCTATAGCAGGTAGTATGGTCTAGTCAATAGGAGGTGGTATGGTCTAGTCTATAGCAGGTAGTATGGTCTAGTCTGTAGCAGGTAGTATGGTCTAGTCTATAGCAGGTAGTATGTTCTAGTCTGCAGCCGGTTGTTTGGTCTTCAGCAGGTTGTATGGTCGAATATACAGCAAGTTGTATGATCTAGTCTATAGTAGGTTGTTTTCTCTAGTCTACATCAGATTATATGTTCTATTCGAAAGCAGGTAGTATGGTCTAGTATACATCAGGTTGTTGGGTCTAGTCTACAGCAGGTTGTATGGCTTAGTATACAACAGGTTGTATACAGCCCTGTTGGGGACTGAAGTGTGGGCCAGTGGCCAATGGTAGCCCACACCATCTGTCGCCCCTCTGACACGACCACCGGCTGGCACAGCTGGAGGATGGCGCCACTGAACCGGGCGACCTTCTTCCCTTCCTCCCGCTAAAACGTCTTGCCTACTGTCATAGCCTACAGGGCCGAGGAGAGGAGCATGATGGTGTTTTCAGCGGCAGTGCTCTGTGTGGCACAGACACAGGACTTGTCCCACAGAGTGGTGATCTGCCTCTGGAATTAGTCGGGAGGGAGCGGCTTATGCTCGGGCGCCATCCCACGCCCCGGCAGAGGATCGCTGCCAGGGGCTGGAGTGATCCACTACCGAGGACCTCCCCTCGCCCATAATGAAGTTGGTGAAAAACTTTACCAGTGCCTTCAGAGATGATGGATCCGCGGCCGCTGCGTTCAGGAACCTGGGATACACCGTCGGGTGGTGGGACGAGGGCGCTTAAATGAGTCCCCCTACATGTCGTCCAGCTCTGGGGCTGGAGGCGGCCGAAGACGTTGGCGAACTGTCGTGGCTTGGTCACCTGCGCTGAAGTGAATGTGAGGAAGGGTAGGAGCGGGACCATGAGGGCCCCACGGAGGTGGATCTTCTGTCGATGTCCAGGTCCTCGCCGGGGTCCCCCAAGATGGGCTCTGGCTGGTCGGTAAGCTCCACCATGTAGGAGAAGAAGAGATATCTTGAAAGGAGGTCCTCATGTGACATTGAGAGACAGGCAGCGCAGTCAATAGAGTCCATGAGAGTGCTGCCCCAGGGTAAGCACATGGAGTGCTTGTCATCGAGGGGAAGCATCACCGGGCAGGAGACGCAACGTGGTCCCAAGAAGAGACCGTTGGGGTGCGCGGTCCATGACATCGCTGAGAGAGTTGCTTTGTGTCATTGATCTGTAGTCTTCCATTGCTGAAATTAAAATGAGGATCAGTGCTGGCCAAGACGGCCTTATATACGTGTAGCGGTAGTAGATTTGTCTTCTGCACTGTGTTTATTTCAAATCAAGACGTCCCAGTCCTCCATGTATTTGGCAGCAGCCGTTATTCTGGCGAATAAAAAACCAATTATGACCCTGGCAGGCTTAACACCGTACCACCAGCAGACACAGCCCTGAGACTCCTCGTGGTAGACTGGGCTCTGCGACAATGATTAAACCTACCATTATATATCCAAGATTATATTAAAGAAAGTACAAGAACAGAACAGAAACAAACCTGGTGAACAGAAAACCAATTCTGACCCTGGCAGGCTTCACAACGTAGCACCAGCAGACACAAGCTACACGGAAAGAAAAAGTACAACATTGACATTGTTGACAACATACTGTCAGTGTATTGCAAAGTACACAAATAACGTAAACCCCACTTTGGACACATTAAATCAATGAATGCACAGGTGCATATCACAACCTACCCCTGAGACTCCTTGTGGTAGACTGGGGAGAACAAGGGGTTCACCCCTCAGATCTATAGGAGCACAGGGGGGGTCCCAAGATATACAAGACATGGCAAGTGGAATACCATATCAATCCACTGCATAGCCATGGCGCCATGGGGAATGTGGGCAGGGGCCACATTGATTGGTACATTGTTGACATTTTCAGTGCGCGCGAGTGCGCACGCGGGAAAACCCATAAGGTGAAGCCGAGATGACGTAGCCTCCATGAAATAGAACTCTCAGAGCTCTGTTTAATCACCTTGTTTATGATTCCATCTGGACCACAAGCCTTTTATGGTCTAGTCTAGAGCAGGTTGTATGGTCTAGTCTATAGCAGGTTGTATGGTCTACAGTTGGTTGTATGGTCTAGTCTACACCAGGTTATATGATCTCCGGCAGGTTGTATGGTCTAGTGTACAGCAGGTTGTATGGTCTAGCCTAGAGCAGGTTGTATGGTTTAGTCTACAGCTGGTTGTATCTTGTATTCTACAGCAGGTTGTATGGTCTAGCCTACAGCAGGTTGTATGATCTCCGGCAAGTTGTATGATCTAGTCTATAGCAGGTTGTATGGTTTAGTCTACAGCTTGTATTCTGCAGTACAGCAGGTTGTCTTGGAATGACTGGAAGTTGAAAAGTTGTCTGTTAAAAATTCTGGACAGCAACAGACATGAGGGTGCATCTGTTTTTTTTTTGCAGACTCCCCTTTCTCTTTGTTTTCAGATATGTTCCACATACCAAATGCAATCCTTCAAAGTACACCTAGGGGCACCCATTTGAGAAACACCGGTCTAGTCTCCAGCAGGTGATATGGTCTGTAGTAACTTGTATGGTCTTTGGACCTGGCCAGATTTGATCATCAGGTGAACTAGTTTGGGGTTAGCCAATAGGTGCTTTGTCTAATCACCTTGTTAATGATTCCATCTGGACCACAAGCCTTTTAATCTAACTTCTTCTGATTCGCACACAAACACACGCACACACATACATATACACATGCACACACATGCACACACACATATATATATAGGAGGATTGTACTTGAAGCATCATTTAAGTCACACATACACAAGGATAACAAGCAACAACAAAATACACAATACACACATTAATATTTATGCTGACAGGCACGCACACCACACACACACACACACACACATACACATACACACAAACAGCTGGTGTGAGGCCTGTAATTTGTGTCTATCTTTATGAAGGGGTGTTTGGTTGGGTTTGTGTGCAGCTCAGCAGGGTGGAGTCAGGCCGTGTGGGTGTTGGTTTACACACAGAGCAGGAGCAGTAATGCTATGCTATACATAGCATACCTATGAACATCCATCCAGTTTCTAGTAGATACAGTAGATAGTTTGGTTAGTTACAGCAGTAACGACCACTGTCTCTGTCTGTGTCCGTGCGTCTTCCCACCCCGCTGTCTACTGTCTTTTGTTGCAATTCCCCTCCAGTCCACCAGATGCCCTCAGACATTGTACTCACTTCTGTAATCACTAATAACTTCATTCCTCTCACCTGTGCTTCCTTGTTTACCTCTCCACCTGCACCTCATTCCCTGATTAGTTGATATATATACATCTCCACTTTCTTTGTTCCTTGTGGGTTTGTCGCATATGTCGCCTCCTCGTTTTTGGTCATTATTTCCAAAGTTGAAGTCCTGTGTTCCCTTTCCTGTTTATTTATGTTTGTTATTTAAATGCTTGTTAGCTTTCTCGTGAGAAGGGGAGAGAAAGAGCTACGTAAAAATTACATTACAACTTGATTCAAATGTGCATTAATCAACCACAATTTGTCAGTCATGTTTTTGGTGACCTTTCACCCCCACTACCCTCCTCGCCTTGGAGACCGGTTTTGCGACCACACACCTTCAACCATCTTTCACACAACACATGTTCATTGTTTCACCTTTTAGCAGAGGGGCGTCTGCATTGGAATGCTCTTCAGACCAAAATAACAGCTCAGTTAAATAAACATGTTGATCTATTCCTGGCTTCCAAATGTTGAGGGAGAAAAATAGAGACTGAGAGGACGAATGGAAGAGAGGAGAAGGAGAGGAGTAGGAGAAGGAGAGGATACGTTGGAGAGGGGAGAAGGAGGAGGAGACAAGGAGGAGATGAGGAGGAGGAGAAGGGAGGAGGAGAAGGGAGGAGGAGAAGAGGAGAAGGAGAAGAGAAGTCAGTGGATGGTTTTCATTAACCGTTGACCTCTCCTTCATACCACAGCAAAAACACCAATACTGTGTGTGTGTGTGTTTGTACGCGCATGTGTTCGTGTGTATGGTGTGTGTGTGTTTGTGTGTGTATGTGCGTGTGCGTGTGTGGGTGGGTGTGGGACACGAAAGCACTCCACAAAGATTGCAGGCAGCTGCTGGGAAAATACCTTAATACACGCACGCACACGCGCACATACACACACACATACACACCACAGGGGCCTTTGAACAGCCAGATGTGCGTATGATGCATGCAAGCAGCAGCAGTAGAAAGAGAGAGAGAGAGAGAGAGAGAGAGATTTTCACCAGTAACATTATTTGTAGTTTTATGGTCATCTTAAGTTGCTGTCAATAAGTAGCTAGGAGCAGCCTTTGAGTATTCGAATACATGAGTATTTTAAGACTCAAATATAATTTAAATGAAATCCTCCTATTTATCTTTGTCTGGATAGAGTGCCAGGGTTAGAGGTTCTACTCCCTGTGTAGATCAGTCTGTAGATCAAGGCACGAACACTGCAGCGTTAGTGGTTCTATTCCTAGTGTAGCTCAGTAGGGAGTGCAAGGCACTAACACTGCAGGGTTAGGGATTCTGTTCTCTCTGCCTAACACAGTAGGCAAAGCAAGGGTCTAATATTGCAGGGTTATGGGTTCTATTCCCTATCTAGCTCAGTAAGTAGAGTGTACATACTGTATGACCAGCAGCTCCCATGATGAGTTTAAATGTGTTCAGGAGGTATTTTAGTATTGCTCTAAAAGAATCAGCCAGAGACTAGGACTACCAGTAAAACTATCTCACAGTCTGACAGACTAAAAACTAGCTCACAGTCTGACAGCCAGATTCAACTAGCTCCTAGTCTGACAAACTAAACTGCATCAGAGTATGACAGATTAACTACCTAACAATTTGACAGAGACAGACTAAACCAGCTCCCAGTCTAACAGACTAAACTAGCTCCCAGTCTAACAGACTAAACTAGCTCCAAGTCTAACAGATTAAACTACCTAACAGTCTGACAGAGACACCCTAAACCTGCTCCCAGTCTGACAGACTAACCTAGCTCACAGTCTGACAGAGCCATATTCAACTAGCTCCCAGTTTGACAGACTGAACTACATCACAGTGTGACAATATAAATGAAATCGCAGACTCTTTCTCCCTCTCTTGTATCTTTGTCTCTCACCCATTACTCCAGCAGTATTCTGTACTCTATGTTTGCTGATTCTGCGACTCTGTACTTCCTCTTAAAACCCGTCTCTCTCTCTCTCTGTCTGTCTCTGTCTCTCTGTCTCTGTCTCTCTCACACACACACCCACACACTCATGCACACCCATACACAGACACACTTCCATGCACGTGCTGTGTGTGTGTGTGTGTGTGTGCACGTGTGTGTGTGTGTGGTACACACCACATACATGATCCCATATTTCCTACTGATGCCCACTCAGCAGAAGTTCATACACAGCAACCTACATCTAAGAAACAATCTAAGAAACAATACATTAAAGATACAAACAATCAAGATGCTACTTTAGCTTTATTACCATCCTCTGGAGCGGGTGGTTTAGTAAAGGCAGAACCCTCCACATCGGTCCAATGACATACCCACAGTTCAGGCCCCTGTCTTTATGATATCCAACAAACCAAATCTAAATCAAACAATTTAGGAATTTAGGAACTGCCCATTTCTGTGTGTGTGGCTATGTGACCACACAAACACATCCCTAGTTTAATATTCTAGATTATTCTACATTAGATTTAGAATAAAATATAAAAGGCGATTAATTGTATCTAAATTGAATGTTATATATTATTATTAATATGACATAGTACAACATGAGAATATGGCTGCCTGCTAGTCATAACTAGCATGGAGCCCATCTCCTTACTGCTGTTACTACAGATGACACAGTTTCCTCAGGCAGGCTATACATTCACATTTACATGACTGCAGTGATTCCAGGCAGAAATAGTTTATTTTTCAATTGCTCAGCTCAAGGCAACTTTTAAGTAAAAAATAAAAAAAATATCAACTATGGTAAGGTTGTATGGTAATGTAGACATTTTTCAGCTTGCCATCTGTTCAGATAGAGGGCGCAAGAGAGCAAAATATACAGATAGATATACAGATAGATAGGTTGATGGATAGATATAGAGAGAAATATAGATAGGCATGTTCGTGGCCTTCTATCTGTGTGTGTGTGTATCTTTCTGTGTCCGTGTGTGTGTGAGTATGTCTTTCTATGTGTGTGCTTATGTGTGCTTGTGTGCATGTGTGTGTGTGTACTGTATATTTATGTATGTGTATGTGTGTGTGCATGGGGGGGTCTTTCCGTGTGTATGTATGCGTGTTTACTGGTCAGTGTTAACATGCTGAACCGGTGTGTATCTATTACACCACCCCAGTCTGTCTGCTGTCTGTTTCCTCTGCTTTTCAAGGTTAATGTTTTCTCCCCTCTTATGTAACAATATACTCTTGTTCACATGCTGCCACACTCTTATCACATCTTGTTCACATCTTGTTCACATCTTGCTACGCTCTTATTTTGTAGTGTCTCCCACAGTTTGTAACAGACACGCACACACACACACACACAATCACAGACGTGCACATACACATACAGTACATACACAAATGCACACACGCACACACACAGGCTGGTACTTGGGGGTCTCTGCAAACTGACGTGGTCGTGGTCACTTCACTGTTGAAGAGTCACTGATGATGACAAAATGCTCCTTTTGCTTTTTCCCTTTTTCTTAATTTGTCTTTTTAACTTCTGCATCATTTCATATATATTCGTTTTATTCAGAATTACATTTTTTATTGTCTTCCTTGGTGTAGAGCAAGCGAGGCAAGGACAGAGTAGCTCCACTCTCGCTCTCCTCCGCATATAAACATTCCCTACATGTAAAACTAGCAGTGGAACTATAAAGCTTCTGCTGGCATTCTTTAACCTCGTCAACATACTACCCCTCCCCTCCTCTCCAGTAGGCCTGCACGTCTCCTCCTCCCCAGTGAGCCTGGACAACTCCGTCACCTCCTTTACCTCCTTCTTCTCCTGTCTCATAGAAGAAGGAGACTGGACGTCTCTTTCTTCTTCTCAATGTCTCCTATGAAGACATCAGGAACATCAGGTGTTCATGAAGCCCTCACAACAAGTTTCATAAACGTAATGATGATGATAATAATAATAATGACAATAATAATAATAATAATAATAATAATAATAATAATAATAATAATAATAATATGTAATACTGTAATATAGTCATAGAGATTCATGGGTCCTGTAGCACCTGTGGTGTGGGTTAGCCTACATGCATTTCCAAGAGTCTAGGCCAGGCTGACCACCCTAGAAAAGTGTTCTACCGCCCATGGTGCCGACTTAATCACAGGTGCTGCTCAGGTTGTTTTCACATTACATCGGATAAAGAAAATCACAGCTAAAAGTGGTCGACTAATCCTCCAAGAGGGCGTCGAACTCTTGCTCCATAATGATCCCCGCCGTGCCCCAAAAATCAATCAATCAATCGATTCATCGGCAAGTGCGCCAACAACCACCGCCCGTCATACATTATTACGATGATTTTCTGATATTATGAGTTCGTGTTACAGCCATGACAGTGCCTCCCCGTAGCGGAGCGCGCGGTGTTTAACGCGAGTGTGAAGTACCGGCGGCGGCGGGAACGCGTTCACACCGAGAGTCCCGCGCGCTGGAAACTCCTTCCTCTTCACACACAGCCACGCGCCGCTTCTCTCTACACAGCCACGCGTCGCTCTGCTCTCAGTGCCCGCGTCCTCCCGGCCGGTGCTCCAAGTGGCCCTTTTCGCTGTGTTTAAGTGTTTCTGTTGCTGCGATGAACCGAGACACTGTTGCTATTATTTCTTTCTTCATCCGTCCGCACCCCGCGGTGCGTCGCATCGCCTGACAGCCGCGGCGAGCAGACAGTCGCGACGAGGAGGAGCGGTCCGCTTCGTCCGAGAATACTCTT
>OMOU01091357.1:0-28984 GCA_900312585.1 Malacocephalus occidentalis
TTTTATGTTAACAACTTTCCATTCAAACATTGAAACAGAAAGTGTCATTGTCATGTGTGTTTCAGCGTTCTGGATCTCAACGCGTTCGAGAGGCAGAACAAAGCAGAGGGACTGGGCATGGTGACAGAAGAAGGGTCAGGTAGGCTTCAGAAGATATGTCTACAAAAATATATATACAGTGAACGCAATACATTGAGGTATGTACAGTACCCTCCCTGTGGGCCCACCACCTGCAGGGAGAGTCATTGCTGTCCCCAACCTTCCCTGGGAAGGTTGGGGACATGGAATCCGAGGGGGTCATGTTCAGAGCCTCCATTGCAGAGGCAGCGGCTAGGAGCTGTGGTCAGAAGGCTATCGGTGCCTGTTGTGGTGGCAACCTAAGAACCCGCTGGTGGACACCAGCGGTGAAGGAAGCCGTTAGGCTGAAGAAGGCTTGGTTGGCCCAGGTGGCTGCCTATTCAATGTCACGTGGGGGTCGGGGACAGTACCTGTGGTGTGGCGGACAGGGGTGGTGGTCCCCATTTTCAAAAAGGGGGACCGGAGGGTGTGCTCCAACTATCAGGATCCCCCAGAAGGAGCTAGAAAGTGTTGCTGGGGAGAAGGACGCCTGGAGAGCCTTGCTTAGCCTGCTACCACCGCGACCCGGCCCCAGATAAAAGAAAGAAAATGGATGGATGGATGGACATACAGGACCTCTGTGCTCTCTGTGCTGACCTCATTACAGATTTACAGTTTGTTGTCGTGTTTTATTGTGAGTCAGTGTTACACGTAACATGCTCAAGCAACCAAATATAACAGTGTTAGAAAGCATCTCTTTTTAACATAACATTTCTCTTTTCATCTCTTCATGTCTGTCTGCCATGTTTTCTCTCTACTTTCATATCCTTTTATCTGCGGCCAGGTGAGAAGGTGATGCAGGACGATGAGTTCACCTGTGACCTCTTCCGCTTCCTCCAGCTCCTCTGTGAAGGACACAACTCTGGTAACTAACTCCAATGGTTATTATCCAATGATTATTTTTCAAAACAGGACACCTGTATTTTGTTACAATGTTACTGTACTGTATTTATTTCATAAATTGTATAGGTCTAAATGTCTACTGAATCACAAAGTCCAAAAGACATTGTTAAAAAATGTTCTGTTGTGCATTTATTTTTAAGATTTGCACAGAATATTGAGCATTTACTTTCTTCACACACTGACTGTATGCTGTATGCTGGCTGTATGCAATTAATTTGTTATTTATTATAATTATAAGAATACCTTGTTGTTGTCAGATTTCCAGAACTACCTTCGAACCCAGACAGGGAATAACACAACTGTCAACATCATTATCTCTACTGTGGACTACCTCCTCAGAGTACAGGTCAGTCCTGCTGCCTCGTAAGGGACTAGCTCCAAAGAGTACAGGTCAGTCCTGCCCCCTCGTCCTTCACTACTGTGGACTACCTCCTCAGAGTACCGATCAGTCCTGCACCTGTGGTGCTTCACTACTGTGGACCTCCAAAAGGCTTTTATAAACTGGGGTGTAATGAAATTGTGATGTGAAAATGCTAATATTTCGCATCAAAACTATTCACAGCAACGGCGACGTGAATTTGCGACACTTTTTCAACAAAGTTACAAATACATTTGCGGCAGGCTCATTCTTCAGGAAAAATGATGGAATTAACATTGAGGATCTCGTCCTCCTCCTCACTCAGCAAAAGTAGTTTTTGGGTACACGTCAAGTCAGTTTGATTTGTATAGCCTGTAGGTCATACTGTTTATAATTAACAGTAATTAATAACAATAATAATTAATAACAATCCTAGAAAAGTATTCTTTATTAAAATAAAAGTATTAATCTGAATTAATAACGGGGCACTACCCTGGAACCAGGGACCAATAACCAAGCAGTGGATTCAGTCTATATATATGGATTCAGTCTTATATACCAAACTATTAAATTCTAATTTTGATTAATAATGACTATATCAATAGCTAGGAATGGTGAAGGCTTCGGAGTTCCTTATGCGACAGAGGCTGTCTTCAATACAACATTCAAGCAATAACCACAAATAGTTGTAATATAAGCGTCTATATTAAATTCAAGTTGGCAAATGGCATGAAGTAAATATTCCTTAAATACAATAAGTGCACATCTAATGCACAACCTAAAGTGTGTGTGTGTGTGTGTGTGCCCGTGTGCGCTTGTGCGCCTGCGTGTGAGTAAGTATGTGTAGTTCTAACAAAGGGCCATAAGCCACAGGAGGGGGACCGCGAAAAGGGGGGGCATGAACAGATCTAACAATAGGAACGGGTTCCGCTGAAGATTAGATCGTAAATCAATACATGGATCAAACAGGTTTACAATATAATTTGGTAATATCAATAAACAAGTAAGCATACCATCACCAACACATTTCCCCCTAACTGCCCAGATAACTACCTTGTTGGAGATTGTGTGGTTAGCGATCGGAAGGTGGCTCAGTCTTTCGCAATTCACTCCGTCAAGTTCATTACGTTGAGCAAGGTCAGTCCTCTGGTTCGCCTTAGCTGGAGATTGTGTGGTTAACGATTGGGAGATGGCTATTTCTTTCCCAAATAACTGCTCGGAGTTTGGTGGGGTAGCCTGGTCAGCCTTGTTGAAGGCAGTACATTCTTTCCCTGTGTCAAGTCCTGGGGTCTGGTGTTTGGAGGTAATCATCGGTGTTGTGTTCAAAGTGGGCAGAGCGGTTCGTCTGTGTCGGATTTCCAAGGGTGGTCGGCTGCCCTTTATACTAAGGCAATAACTGCGTGGTTCGCAGGGTAGACTGAGCTAAACGGGGTTTCACGCTACAGCGTGGCTGGTAGGGTCAAGCTAAATGAGGTACTTTGTCCTCAAACGTCTTTTCTTGGGTCTAATAACTGAGTAATTACCACTACACAACACGCAGGACCAAGACTGAAGGACCCGAGTTTTGACCAGTTGGCGGGGTCTGGTGTGAGCCAACACCCGGCCCCCCCTTTGGTAGGGCAGCAAGCTTCGAGGTAAGCGCTTAACGCAGGAACCTGAGATTTAGAACTTAGAGCGTGGGCAGACCTCGCGTCTGTGTTGATATAGACTAGGTAGCACATGCACATTTGACTCATTCGACCAATGAGTCGGATTGACGTCACTGGGCGGACCCATGACCCCTTCTTCCAGAAGGTGGGGTCAAGGCGAGCCGGGTTGCAGGTCTCCCTGGCTGCTGCCCCCTGGTGGTTAGAACTGAGACAGTCTTTAATCTCCATGGACAACAGGCTCTGGGGAAGGTTTCTTTATGTCTCGTGAAGGGTTTAAGTGTTGGACTTTACTTGGACTTTGGTCAACATAATAGTAGACTGATGATTCACTCAGCACAGGGTGTGAAAGGGCAGTGAATGAAGGATCTTGGGGAACCACTATTTGCCGAGGCCCTACAGCCCTGAATGACAGTTACAGTCTCAAAGGACTCGACAGGCCATATGCAAGTGATTATGACGCCCCCCTAGCCCTAGCTCCCCTAAAGGCCTTAATTAACAAGGAATACATATTGAGAAGGAATGCAGAGTGGGGGATCCCTCCTTACAGGGACGGTTCAGAGTACAATGGGTGTCATATGGGCATAACTATTATAAGCGACAAAGTACAAAAGATAAATGGTACAGTAATATTGTGATAGGGTGCTGGCTGGAGAGTAAGCTGGTCAGGTGGGGTGGCCAGGTATCCAGTCATGACTCCCAACTCCCGGACACAGCTAACTGCATCATTACGGACACTTGCATCATGATGCCCCACCAATGAAGAATATAGCTAGCTGCGAGAACTAATGTGAATTGCAGGACACATTGATCATCTTGATGGGAAGGCGCTGATGATATTGACGGCAGCGTGCTGGGGGCCATTAGGAGTCTCAGAGGGAACAGCTGAGGCACTGAGGGTGCCTCCTTGTAATTAGTTCAGCTATAGTTGTTGATGTTTGTGTGTAATTGTTTGTTTGTCTTTCAAGCAGTTCAATCAGTTTCAATCAGTTTGTACGTATATGTTTTGGTTCAGATTTGAACCTGCCTCTAGTCCTCTCCACACACACTACAGTCATGCACACCATTCGCATGTTATGTAAATATGCAATATGTTTCTCCACCGGCCTTGGTTTCTATGTTGACCTTCCACTGCAAAAATGACATGATGCTAAAATAAATAGTGCATTGTATTCCAAATCTACACACAGCTGTGTTTAGCTGTAATGTGACTGTGAAGTACCAAACTCAGCCTCATGGAACATCTGCATCTTGACCTTGAGTCATGCCTGTCTGCTTAAAGGCTTCTCGTGGCTATAGCCAGGCTTATGAGAAACAAACCAATATCATCCTTTTCTTGGTGCTCCCTGGCACACTGCAGATCCCTTGCCTCTTTGCTTTCCAGCCATTGCTCTTTGTAGTTATAGACTGAGCTGCACTCACCTTTCCCTCCGTCTCCTCTGACTTCTGTTGCTCTGCTTCCTCCTGCACGTCATTCTGCTCTGAGCAGTCACGATTGCAGTGTTACCCTGTCAAAAAAAACGGTCATGCTGAAGTTACCACATATTTCAGACCTTATTACTGGATGGCTTCATAAATAACTTGGAGTTTGATTTTGAATGGGCTTCTATCGGGTGTGGGGGGGGTTTGCTTACAAAGTTATCAAACATGTAAATATTGAAGCAAGCAAGCTAGAAATGGTCGGGGGTGCATACAAAAGCCTGGGTAGGTGTGAAATTCCTCTTTAATAGTCCTATGGTGTGAGCTACAGGACTGACAAAACATGGATCCAACTGTTCATTGCCCTTACATTGCTCTTCCTCATTCTCACTTTCAGGAATCTATCAGTGATTTCTACTGGTACTACTCTGGGAAGGAGGTCATAGATGAACAGGGACAGAGGAACTTCTCCAAGGCCATCAACGTTGCTAAGCAGGTGTTCAACACTCTGACAGAATACATACAGGTGAGTTATGGTTCCCTTTAGTTTATGGTCGCGTTACCTCTGTTGCGAGGTATTTTTAGGGAGTCTGTTGGAAAGTTTTTTGTTTAACAGACAACTATCATACAATAAGATATAACAATAAGCTGAAATGTCCTGTATAATAAGGTGACAGTGAAGGTTTAAAATCAAACCTGTGTCGTAGACATGCCACTGTAGAGGAGGTAAGAGCAGTTGTCTGGCAACAGGGAGGTTGCTGGTTCGATCCCTGAGTTCCGCCTAGGTAAAAGTTGAGGTGACCAAGATGCCTAACCCTCACTGCTCCTTATGTCTTGGTTGTTACCTTGTATGGTTGAGACCACCATTGCTATATGAATGGGTGAATGTGAGGCAACTGTAAAGCGCTTTGGATAAAAGCCCAATATAAATGAGATCAATTTACAATAATCATATTAGGAAACCTCAGAGTCCAGAACAATATCTCCGTAACAAAACAGGAAACCCTGCGTGTGTGGCTCCACCCCTCGTATTATAAAAAATGTAATGTTTAAAACAATGTTAGACTATAAGGATATGATGTTGAGAATTTAAAAAAAGGCATTTTTTATCACCTTTAAACTACACAATACAATGTAATGTAGAAGAAAATGACATTTTAGCCTTTGCTCAGCTTTTTGTAGAGCATTGGCTATAGATCAAAATGAATGGTTCTTAAACTTCTTAAACTACCCAACATGAAACTGTACGTAAAAAGTTTCAATTATTAAGGTCTTACTTTTTTGCACTGAATGGATATGCATGGACACCAAAAATGTTACCATTGTGAGGGCATGGGAGAATACGTTCCATGGATTTCAGGACCATGTATTTTAGTCTAGATGACATGAACTGTCACTCACGGATTCATCTAAGGCACACACATGTTATTTTTAATATGAAAGATGCAGTGATAAGTATTTTTCAACTTGCTCAAACGTGTAGAAAATAGCAGTTTTGAAGGCACTATTGATAAAATGGTCAACATTCAGCCACTAGATGTCAGTCAGCCCCTCCCCCTTTCCATGCCATTCAGGTTGTTGCCATGTTATAGTGTTATAGTGTAATAGTTAATGGTCGAGTAGAATGAGACTCAGACTCAATCATCTAAAGTGATTTCATGACAGAGTAATTCATTCATGTTGCAAAATGAGCTATACATTTAGCTTACTTAGTGCAGTATGGTGTCGCTGAGCACTTGGGATTGGTAAGTGAAACACAACACCTCCACAATAACTGGCAACTCTTGATCGGTGACAACACAGAGATACAGTGTTACCAACATTGTTATACGAACATTATACATACTGTTGGCTCACAAGCCTTGTTAGAAGTGTGAACCAAACCTTAGACACCTATTTTGCATAACTAATCCTATTTTTTAAATAATTATTATATACATTAAAATGTTATCAATAGTACCTTTAATCAATCAACATGTAAACAGTTTTGATGCAAGATAGTGAAGAACCAGCGCTTGCCGCATATCCCGCCTTCCTGACAGCTTAAGTTCTGTTCTAAGTATTTTTGTGTTCATGTTCATGTGTCTCCATATAGGGCCCGTGCACAGGAAACCAGCAGAGTCTGGCACACAGCCGCCTCTGGGACGCTGTGGTGGGCTTCCTTCATGTCTTTGCTCATATGCAGATGAAACTGTCTCAGGTGAGTTCTTTGAAAGCGGTATTGGGGTTGAATTCTGTCATTTTGACTAGAAGATTAAGAAGGTTCACAAGGTTCCCTTTGTTTTAAGCCTGGTTATTTTCTTTCAATGAAATGCTTTTGTTTTTTCCCATACTGATGTTGACAGTTGTGTTATTCCCTGTCTGGGTTCGAAGGTACTGACTGTGGGAATGTGTGGTGTGTTTTGTTGGTGGCTGGCTTAGTTGGCCTCACCTGGCCCAGTTAGCATCTGGGGGGATGGGGCTGCAAGCCTGTGGTGCATTGGCCAATCAGTGCACCACAGGTTAAGTCAGCCACCAGCACACACACTAAGGAGAGCTCTAGCATGCTAGCTAGCAGCTACCTGTACCATCTGCTCCATACCATTTTACTTCACCTACAAACTTGACAATAAAATTGACTTCAGACACGACAACCTGCCTGTGTCCTTGGAGGAGACACAAACTAAAGCCACGTATGTGGCATTGTGGCACTGACTTTGCTACAATGACCGTTTAACAAATGATATACTATATACTGTATGTAAGGGATAATCAATGAGTAGGTGTGCGTAACACAGTATTAATACACATTGTGGAGGTGAAGAACCACTTGACGCGGAGCAGAGGAGCAAAGTATTCCATAAAATGTTCCTCTGCTGCATCCCATTATTCAGCAATTGTGTGTTTTCCTTCCCAGTCGATAATGCATCAAGTTGTTAACTCAGCTGTGCTTGCTGCAGTTGATAACAGTTAAGCTTTGACAGCCATGGTCTTTAATGTTGCCATGGTTACAAGTTGGCTGGTGGATTAATGTAGAAGTTATTACACTTTGAACTACTTGTGCATTATATGGTATTCATGCACACCTGCTAGCCAATTAGAAAAATGTATTGCAAAAGGTTCGCAATGCCAATGTTTATTTTGGAATTTAACTGGTAGTATTTTTATTTTATTTATTTGTCATGGTCAATGGGGCATTCTATGCGTTTCTCACTCAGCTTTAGAATGCTACCACTGGATGGGGTAGATTTTTACTTTCACTCCCTATGTAGATTTTATATGATTGTCTGCGTGTAGGAAGGATCTGACTGTGGGAAGCATCCAATTGTTTTCAATCCCTTTGCAGGACTCAAGTCAGATAGAGTTACTGAAGGAGCTGATGGACCTCCAGAAAGACATGGTGGTCATGCTGCTCTCTATGCTTGAGGGTAGGTCTTCTAACCCCTTCAAATACTGCTTTCAATGTTGCACCTTCCTTACCAACTGACCAACTTACCAAAATTCTCCCATGTAATCCCCCTCTGCCACAACCTCCACTGTCTCCCGGTAATCGCATTAGATTCAAGATACTGGTACTGGCCTACCAGGCTGTCAGCGGAACTGCCCCTACCTATCTCCAAACATTAGTCAGACCCCATGCCCCAGCTCGAGCACTTTGGCTAGACGACCGGTAGCACCTTCACTAAGAACAGGCAGACATCGCTCTTCCAATTCCCAACTCTTCTCTGTTGTTTAGCATATTGTACGTTCTTAGATGTTGGTAATGCACCCAGAATGGCACTTCTGTTCTTATTAGATTAGATTAGATTCAACGTTATTGTCATTGTACAGAGTACGCATACTAGCACAACAAAATGCAGTCCCAGCTTATACAGGCAAACTAGTATTTATGAAACTCGTTTTATTAACCTTGCAATTATAAATACTTGAAGCCTTATCTTTATGTTACCACAGCGATGTATTGTTGTAAGTCACTTTGGATAAAAGCGTCTACCAAGTGTAAATCTAATGTAAATGTTCACTATCAGGAGCTCAAATCAGTGTGATTGGGGCCTTTCACTTTTTCAAATCAAATTTGTTTCCACCAATCATGTTTCCGGGGGCGGGATCTATACTGGAAACAACCAAACCGGTGGAACCACTACAAACATGATATGGCTGACCAGAGATTGGAAGCGAGCACAAACTCAAAAAGTGTTTATGTTGACATGGCTTTGCTCTTTCACAAAAAGCACCAAATGACGAGGCCAAAACACAGTAAATCCAGACTACACACACGCTTTACAGTTCATGGGACTTGTTGACATATGAGACGATGCCTGTGTGGTTTGCACCGTTTGCGAGACTCTTTTACAGCGCTATCACCGCGGTGCTGCACAAATTATTGCGTCTAATTAATAATATGGCATCCCAAGCGCTCACTTTTAGCAATTTTAGTTGTACTTCCATATTTGCTAATAACTAAAACAATAGCATCCTTTTGTCATTCTCTGTATCCTCATTGGCCAGCAACAAATAAAAACCCGGCCAGCACTGAACTAAATCGGCCAGCAGTAAACTAAACCAAGTGAAATTGTCCTGTCTGGACACCGACATCCTTAGACAACATCCTTGCTTTGAGCAGTTTGGCAGTGAGTCGAGCAAAGTAGAGATCAGAGTCACTGTCCGCAGTTTTCTTCAGGAGTTGTTTGAGAATGTGGACTTTCCCATTGGACTGTGTATGGATGTCACATGATTGAGGTCGTAGAGTTCTGCAATGTCTTGCCACTGTCTGCTGTTGGTCCAGCAGAGCATGGTCCAATGCCACTCATTACTGTGTGTGGTATGCTGACAAAGACTGATTTTGAGTGACACAGGATGAGACAGCTTGAGGAGGTACCTGATAGCAAAGCCATTTCAGGAAGTTTGAGTAATAGCCAATGACTCCGAAGTAGTCTTTTTCTTTAAGATTCTTTAAGATTCCTACCTTATGTTATGGTGCTGTTGGTACGTCAGTTTTCATGGGCTTTTTGGTTTGCTTGCTCCTGTATTTCAGGATCACCTGCAGTTTCATCATCAGTCTCTGTATTCTGGAAGACATCTCATTCAGATTATTTTTGTTGGTGGCAACTAATGGACTATGGTTGCTCTCTGGTAATGATGGGAAGGCCATATATGTACAGCTGTGGAAGCAAACCCAAACATAGGCCAGCTATAGGGAACTACAGGGAAATTTAAATTGAAGTAAACTACATTTAGGCCTTAAGTAGGCCTACACATGAAGACAACAATGAATACTGCCACAGTTGGGAAGCAACCCATACAGTGACAGGTGCTTTGATAGTTAAAATGTCAAACCATGGACTGACCTGGAGTGACGAGGACGTGCAATATCTGATAAAGATTTGGGCAGATTAATAGATCTCCCAAATGCTGTTTACGTTTTGTTCTGCTCTAACTTTTGCTGTGTGAACATGAAACCAACCCAGAGACAAGCACAACTTTGTATGGATTCAGCCCTGCTCCGGAGCAAACTAAACATAGGTGTGAAATTGAGTTGTAAACTACCATCTGCATTGCATAGGAAAATATAAAGACGTGACTGATTGATTTTCCGGGTATTTGTCAGACCCCAATGATGATGGATTGCTTAAGTCTGTACCTGAATGGATCTTTATCGTCTGCCTTCAGGTAACGTGGTGAATGGCACCATCGGCAAGCAAATGGTGGACATGTTGGTGGAATCGTCCAACAACGTTGAGATGATCCTCAAGTTCTTCGATATGTTCCTCAAACTCAAAGACCTGACTTCCTCGGACGCCTTCAAGGAGTATGATCAGGACGCGAAAGGCAAGATGATGGATCCTGCCTAGTTTTAAACAAGGCAGATTTTAGGCTAGGCAGAAAATGTGTGCTCCAACCGTTTTTCCACTCCATAGCATATAATAGAATAAGTGATATCATTTAATAATGAGTTGAGAGTTGCATGACAGAACTGTTGCCTTTCCAAAAATTGAAATTCAAAATACTGTGTGAATCCTTCCTTAAACAAATTTTGCTCAAACGGCATGTTTTGTTCAACGTGGTTGTATGCATTCTGTTTGTTATATGTTTTGACACAAATGGGTAATGCCCAGCTCTACTGACCTAGTGATTAGTTGGGGAGGAACTAGGCAAGAAAAAATCACAGGTTTGACGAAAACGAATATAGAATATCTTAATAAATACGCTCCCCTTGAACTACATTCTGTCATGGAGAACCAAAAATCATAATTCTGTATGATTATCAGGCTGTGGCATAAGTGGACCCTGCAGATTGATGGCGGGAAACCTAGATGTGTATGTGTTTTATGTGTTCACCGGCAGGCATCATCTCCAAGAGAGACTTCCACAAAGCCATGGAAAGTCACAAGCACTACACACAGTCAGAGACAGACTTTCTCCTCTCCTGCGCAGAGACGGATGAAAACGAACTTCTGGACTATGAGGAGTTTGTGGAGCGTTTTCATGAGCCGGCCAAGGTATTTTCATTTGAATATTGCTAGGAGTTTGCCCGCTGTGTTGCTCCAATCCCTACTTTGTCAATTTCACTAATTTCTAAAGTCCAGCTCAGATCTTAGATTTGAAGAATGATTGTAACTGGTAGCTGTTTGCAGAATAATCACAAGATAATGTTCTGAAACTGGGCGAACAAGGTGAGACATGGTTCTTACACTAATGTTATGCAAGGATTAGGATTCTTATTAGGATTACCAGAGTACGAGCTGTTAACCCTTTGTCCTTGGGCCGGTCAACTTTTTACCAACACGCTGATGGAGGAAGAATAAGAGAGACCAAGTTACTGGAATTCTATGGCGATTCCGGACGAGAAGCCACAACCCGCCGCTACCAAGCATTTTGGTTGGAAATGTTAAATCCCTGGACAATAAAATGGATACAACATATTGCTCACCGGACCTTGAGCTCCTATCTCTAAAAGTACATCCCCCCCCACGCCTTCTCCCAACATAAGACGACTTAAACAGGAAAAAACACTCTATCAGGCAGTTCAATAAGAACACAAACCCCCAAGTAATTTCAAAAGACGGTTGGAATGGCCCCACTTGACAAGTGGGATTGTCCACCAAGATATCTGGTGGATAGATCAGCCTACCAGTTGCTACAGTCCAGTAGGTAGGCTGGTAGGATCTATCCAGCATACGTCTAGGTAGACACTCCCACCTGTGATGTCAAGTGGAGCCTTTCCAACCAGTTTTTGAAACCGCTTGGAATGGTTAATAATGCTCACACCTGGTGGTATATGTCTCCTAATAAATATGGTCACTTTTGGTATGTTGTCAATAGTGTGGTCCATTTTCCGCTATTTAAAGTAGCTCTAAAACCATACTGCAATCACTTGAGCTGCCATTCAATGGCTTCAGATGCTCTGCATCTAACCATTACACACCATTATCACTTTCGCCTCTGTTTCGTCCTTCAAAATCTATGGTCACCATTGGGCTTGAGGTGCAGTCAGGAAATCTGTCAATTTAAAATGTCTTTCTTTAGGACATTGGCTTCAATGTTGCTGTTCTGCTGACAAACCTGTCGGAGCATATGCCCCATGACACTCGACTGCAGACGTTCTTGGCACTGGCTGAGAGCGTGCTCGACTACTTCCAGCCTTACCTGGGGAGGATCGAGATCATGGGAAGTGCCAAGCGCATCGAAAGGGTCTACTTTGAGATCAGTGAGTCCAGTCGAACGCAGTGGGAGAAACCCCAGGTCAGTCAAGGCAAATGTGTCCCTTTGTTAGCTTAATGGATGTCATGGATGTAATGGATGTCTGTGCGTGTGCACGTGTCTGCTTGTTTTTCTATGCACGCTTTTTTAATCAGAATTCTTTTGACACTTGTTTTTACTCCTCGGCCAGGTGAAAGAGTCCAAACGTCAGTTCATTTTCGATGTTGTGAATGAGGGTGGCGAGAAAGAGAAGATGGAGCTATTTGTCAACTTCTGTGAGGACACCATCTTTGAAATGCAGCTGGCCGCACGGATGTCGGACGTGGGCGAGCGCTCAGCGGTGAAAGAGGAGAGCGAGCAGGAGAGGCCCGAAGAGACCGGGCCTGAGACTGTTTTTTTCTCCGTTGCCACTCTCCAGACAGCGCTGCTAGCGCTCCGATACAACGTCATACTCATCATGAAGGCAAGAACACACACAAAACAAGACGATTGTGATCTGTCATGAGATTTGCAATTATAATCAACAATTACAATAGCCAGAACTAGAATTCTCAGTGCCAAAAAGCTTTTCACTCATCGATATCTATGGCATTTCTCACAAAAAAGTTATGCTTAGACCAGGCCCAAAAAGAGCTTGGTTCTGTCTGAGCCTGGCACGGACCGGTCCCATTGACTGGATTTATGGGCCTGAGACCGATTTAAACCTGAAATCCTCTTAGTTTATAAGTGGGCTAAACTAACTTGCAAGTTGTTTGAATGACTGATATGTTCAGTATTATGTGTGGGATCTTGCCAACCAACTAACCAACCAATTCGTTTGGTGGCATCTTTGGGGAAAACTGGACCCTTATATTTCAATACATAACCTTTGATTGACCAGGGATGAAAACAGAATTGACAACAGGAACTCGACATGTTGGGTCATGTGTATTTTCTGAAGAAAATGTGTGGTTGCCCTGAGCGCTCGCATGATATGCTATATGTTAATTTCCTGTGAGCATGCTAACACGCTTATGCTAGGGAGGCCTGTGGGCAAACACAAGTTAGTTACCAGGCTGCTCTGAAGCAGACTTGTGGTTGATTTAATAATGACAAATTTGCAAATTCACATTAAATTCACATACAGGATGTGCAGTCTCACTCCTCTGTAGTGACCCTGAGCACCGTAGCCCCTCAGGGCTGCGTACTCCCATTGATGGAGCTGATTTTGTGAAAGTTTCCTGCTTCAAGTTTTAGAAATGTTTGTTAAAGGGGCTGGGGTCATCTGTCAGTTTGAACACTTATTATAGTGCCCCCCTATTCACTTCCCATTATACAAAAATAACACAAAAAATATGTTCATCCAAAAGTAATGTGCACTGCACTGATATATGGGCAATTTAATGGTAATAGCTCAAAAACTGCAAGCGCTGCAAGTGGAAAATGAGGCAGAACAATAAGACAAAAATGGTTGAAAATTGTCTCGTCTTTTAGAATGTGCAGATCACAGAAACATTTGAATGTTCAAAATCTGTTTAGAGTTGCTCATGGGTTGAATAGAGCAACATGGAAGCAAAACTGTGTTTATTATGTTCTTATCCTATCTATTTTGCTGTCAACCTAGCAATTATGAGCGCTCGAAAATTATTCTATTTACCTAGCAATTATGAATGCTTGAAACATGTTCTATTTTAATCTTTATGTACCACTAGTGATATGATGCCTCTCTTTCGACAAATGTACTTCTTTGGATAGTCTTTGGATAAAAGCAAAATGTTTACATTACATTTAGATAAAAGCTAAATGTAATGTAAATAGGAACAATGTACAGTGATTGATATATACGTTTCGTGGTTATAGTGTTATAATATATATAACCACACAAAGTAGCTTAGTTACCGGTGTTACACTACATTGGACGCCCCACCATAATTTTGCTATTGTTATTATCAGTGTATTTGTCAAATCAAAAAGCACTGCTCGCTTAAGCAGTCGCAGAAAAAAAGGAGACAATGTGGACATTCTAGATTATAGCACTGAAGCTTTGCCCGAACTGAGTTGGACTGGAGTAGGTCCGAAAGCCACTGACGTCTGCGTGCAACACTCCTACTTACCATTGTAGTATTGCATTTGCATTATTAAAATAACAAATTCGCTTTTACTAATTGAATCGTTTTATGAATTAAGAAGATAAAATTACCTGATGATAAAAAGGAATTCAGCAGTGTAAAAATATTGCCACTCCAATTATTTATATATTTAAACATAACAAAGATCTCTGAACATGAGGCCGGCCCAGGACCGAGGAAAAGGAGAGACAATTTTGAATGGAGCCGGATTCGGGCAGAGAATCAAACCTAAAGCACCACTTAAATGTTCCCAGATACAGTCCTATTCCCCCACTTGTGTTCAGGTGCTGTCAATGAAGAGCATGAAGAAACAGGTGAAGAGGATGAAGAAGATGACGGTGAAGGACCTGGTAACCACGCTAGCATCGTTCTACTGGTCAACGCTGCTTCGGGTTCTGTGTGTGCTCTTCAGTGTTGCCAGGGGATTCTGCAGGATCACATACAAGAGTTTAATGGGAGGCAGCCTGCTAAACGGTGGCAAGGCAATGAAGGCAAGTGTACTACTCGTACTTTAGCAGTAAATGTGTGTTAGCAGTGTTATGTAAAAAAAAACACGTCAGGCAGGTGGTGATTAAACCCCAAGGTTGTTTAATATAAATGGGTGCATGTAACACAGCTAAATGCAGAGCTCTTCAAACTAAAACAAACACAGGAAAAACAATGACCCCACCAGTACTGGTTGGCAAACAAGACGAATATAGGCTACACATTTACAAATGATTACAAATGAGCTGGGGCAGACATAGCACATGGTTAGACCTAAAATAACTACACAGGGAACATAACACATAGAAATACCAAACAGGGCAAAAAGTCACATCCATAACACATCCTCGGATCATATATGATATTTACTTTTGCATGGCTGCACGACCCCCTTCAGGTGTCAGAGATGCTGGATAGCCTGCCTGACCCCAGCCAGGAGGAGGCGGTGCGTGCGGAAGGGACCGAGCCAGAAAAGAAGCCCTCAGATCGCACCTCCCACCCCGAGGTGGAGCTCGCAGACCTGGCCATCAACATCGGCGAAACAGAGGTTTTATCTGACATCTTCGGACTCGACTTGAGGAGGGAGGGTGGCCAGTACAAGATCACACCACACGATCCCAACGCCAGTCTCACCCAACTGCTCCACTCCTCTTCTCCCCCTGCCCCGGTGCCTTCGCCTGAACTCAGACAGAGACACCAGGTGAAGACCAATTAGCCGTCATTTAGGATTCGGATGTGGCTACACTTGCCATGGTTCTGTGTTTTACGTTTTGTTTAGGATGGCTCAACTTCTCTCCTCTTCTCCTTTTTCCACTTCTTAATGTATTTGCCGATATGTCATTTTCTCTTTCCAGCAATATCTTGATCAATGATCTTACTAAATCATGTGTTCATTGTTCTCAAGTCAAGTGCATTTTATTTGTGTAGCTCTTAATCACAGTTACAGTCTCAAAGGGATTTACAGGCCATATGCTTATGGGCCATATGATTGACACCCCCCTAACCCTAGCCCCTCTAATGGCAAGTAATGACTCCCTTAATTAACACAATCTCTTCCAGGGATGGCAACGGGTGACATAATGGACATGCAGAAAAGTAACAAATCATTATTATTATAAGAAACAAAACAAATTATACATGGAATATTAATATTGTCCAAAGTGATGGGGCGCTGGCTGGTGAGCACGCTGGTAGCCACCAGGTGGAGTGGCCAGGTATCCAGTCTTGATCACAGCAACAGCCTAAAAACAGAGACAGCATTATGGTTAGATGCAGCATGGTGGACATTGAAGATACAAGCAACCTCTACCCTCATAGCTCTCAGCATCAAGGGTAGGCAAGTGCTGACAGAGAGTTGATTTAGCTGTACGGGCTGTTGGAGCTGAGGGGCACTCCTAGAAGCCAAGCGAGGATAAATAGGGGGGTTTAAGTTTAGGTTCACAACACATGTTATGTGTGACGTTATATGTAGTGTCGTCATCTGCATGATCTTGATCATGACTCTCTTCTTCTAGATGAGTTCAGGCATGGACGAGAGTGAAGGAAGAGCAGAGACCAGTCAAGAGTCCAAGAAAACAGGGTATGGCGAATGTTGCAGTCATACTGTATATCTTTATTGATTCATATACTCATGTACACGATTTAAAAACAACAAAAGTCATGTTTTCATGATGAAAGATTGGGCTTTTTGTTTGTTGTTGGAAAAATTTATGAAAAGCAGGACACTAAACCTAGGCAAGAAACAGAAATAGCAACCGTAATCAAGCAGAAAATGGTATGATAGATTTTTCTGTATAATGTAAAGTCCACCTTATTATTATTCCTAGAGCAGATAAAAAGGATGTATATTGTACTTCAGCCTTAGCCATCCACGTGAACATATATATGTACTATGCTTCTGCACCATACAGTATGTCTTTGTGGCTTTAGGGCTGAGAACGAAGACAAGGACAAAGAGAAAAAAGAAGTGCTGGCTAAGCAGAAAATCAGACAGAATTACATCTCCAAATGTGAGGAACCTGACCTGCAGGAATCGGCCTTCTGGAAGAAAATTATAGCCTACCAGAGGAAACTGTTGGTAGGACATTTTATACTCATTTTTTATATTTGAAGAAATTACAAATGACAATGGTAAACTATAGCTCCTTACACTACACCTACAGTACATACTTTATTCAATGGCATTGCACAATTAGACCAACAGGTGTGTTTGAAAATATTATCTTTACATTTACATCTGGAAGCATAGCATTTATCAGTTACACATTGCTTCATACCACAGTGTGGAAAAAAGCAATCTGTTAACCTAAATAAAAACTGAAACTGAGGTGGTAACCAGCTCCTCTATGTAACTATATTCTTGAGAGCAGTGAGATACTATGATGGTTGCCTGTCTCACCTGGATGAATCCTCTCTCGGTTCCAAAATAAACAATCTCAAGGGTCGTTCTCACAGAATTAAAGAAGGTGAGGAGAAAGTATGTCCCACTGACTTGTGATGAACACCTTTGCCAAGCCAGTCAAGTTGGACAGACAACGGTTATATTATTGAACCTTTTTCTGTAAAGCCTAATTTTCATGAATGATAATAACCTCAATAACCTTGGACCGGGCACATCATACTTTGCTTTGATGGATCTGAGCCCCTAACCGTAATTGACAGAATGCACCTCGACATGGAATCTTGCATCTCATCCGCCAGCATGGTCCACTGCTTTACAAAGGCTCCTGAGTCATCATATTTCCCTACTGCACAATGGGGTGATGACCCAATCTAGATGATTTGGAAATGCAATGAGGACTCTCCCTTAAGACCGGCCACTGTTTGATTTCATAGATGTCTATTATATACAGCATATTATATTTGCCTATGTTATTGTACAAAATATATATATTACAAAATATAGGGTACATGATACGAATCAGATTAGACAATGCAAAATCTTAGAACTAAAACTGAAAAGACAAAGAATCCCTGAAAAACTAAGCAGAAACTACAAAAATAGAAAATCCAAACTGAAATCGTCACAGTGCTGGTGATGCTATAGAGGATTTGATGAAGCCTGTAATATTTATTTTTCCATAATCAACATTCTATAATATCCAAATGATTCAACTCTACAATACAGTTCATATCTTTTTAATATATAATATTCTGGACATTTACTTAACTTGTATTTAGCAGGCTGGAGGTGGCCTAAGTTCAAGTACATTCTTAAATACCATTAGCCACCTCACTCAAATCAGCATCTAATTTTCCTTATTGTTTCTTTTATCACAAAAAATAATTGACACATTGATACACATTCCTGCATATTGGTTGAACATGCTGTGAACATATTCATCTTGAATACCTTTGCACATTGTTTATCTGCTTCATATAACTGTATACATGTAAATTAGTTATTAGAACTGTAAGCCTATATAATATTATTGTTGCTGTTAAGCCCAAAGCACAGATCAAATTGCAAGAGTTACTATATATTGTTTAAACGGAGCAAAGCACACAACATAATGTGAATGTAGTGGGGATGTATTTTTATTCACATTTTTCTGATCTGTTTTGGACATGATCTTGTACCTGTCCAGACACAGCCGTGTGCTTTGGGCTTTAGAAGTCATCATGTCTAACCTGACAACGAGTCAACCAAAACAAGAAAGCCCAATAACCATGACAAATCCTGTACCCAACTTCACTATGGCTCCCAGAGATACCTCAGGTCTTTCAAACAAGTAATGCCATGTACTCCTTGTGTCTCCCATTCAGAACTACTTCGCCAGGAATTTCTACAACATGCGAATGCTGGCTCTGTTTGTGGCCTTCGCAATAAACTTTATTCTCCTCTTCTACAAGGTAATTTAAAACCCAATCTGTCCTACCGCCATTTTATGGCTGTTCCATGACGTCCCTCTGCCTGGTTTGTTCCATCAGCAACAGACAAGAGATGAAATATCCCACATAGCCCCAGACACAACCCACTGTTACAACCACCTCCCCTCAGGATGCAGATACAGGCCATTCCTATTCAAAACCAAGTGTCACCTCAGTTATTTTATTGCTATATTGTGCCAGGATACACAGTCACAATGATTTGATCACCTAGCCCGATATTGTCCTTTAAATTCCACAACAAGAACAAATCTGATAGGAGTCGTACACTCCTGACCCCAGGTGTCCACGTCCTCGGTGGTAGTGGAGCAGAAAGAGGTGTTGTATACCAGCAGCCAGACCAGACTGGAATGGTCCTCTCTGGAGGAGCACGATGGCCGGACTCCAGAGGAGGGCCGGGAGGCCCCCAGGCCAGCCACGGTGCACTTTGTCCTGGAGGAAAGCAGTGGATACATGGAGCCTACCCTGCGGATCCTGGCCATTATGCACACTGTCATCTCCTTTTTCTGCATCATCGGATACTATTGTCTGAAGGTAGGCTCCACTGGTCCTAAGTGCATTATGTGCACTGTGCCTCATGAAGCCATCCTTAATCTAACAAGCTCACCTCCGCTTTTGCCTCAAGATATTAGCCTAGAACCAGCATGGCACGGGCAGCTTGACGTAATTCAGTAATGATTAAAACAAGGAGTGATGTAGAATATAGCAAATATTTCTATGTAATGTCTTCACATCATTGTGAACACAGAATGTAGAAGCATTTGACTGATTTAAAAGACAAAATGGGCGTCAGTGATGTGTTTCAACGTATTAAAAAAATGTACTAAATGTACCAATGTGAGAGAATCGTTTCCACCAGCGTGAGGGGGTGTGTGCCTAATCCCTGCCTGTTGTGACTTTTGTGTACGCTAATGTCGTTACAGCACACAATTCTCGGCAATAAAGCCATCTAAAGTGGGGAGGCAGATTCAATGGTCCAAGTCACCGGGGGTCTAGTGATGTTAACTGGTGGAACCTGATCGGGGATTGCCGCTTATCTTCCCTGCTTTAACGCCATTGCTTTGGTATTTGAGTTTTCAGATAGCACCACTAGACTTTGACCAAGGATTGTCATTCTCAGCTTCATTACTGAGCATTTCTGAGCATTATTAGCCATAGATCTGTCAGGTTGGCCTATTCGTGTGTGAAACATAAGAATATCTGTTTCTAGGTTACTATTGGTATGAGCACAATTTTGGTGAAAAAGATCCCTACAGAGATGGACCTTTTTGTGAGAGTAATATCAATTTCTTACCAGAAATAGCCATTATATCTCTCTTTTTCTATAGTAATTAGCTGAGTTTGTTTGTGTTATTGTGTGACTTTGGTGTTTTAAAGAGGCAATTCAGATCCAGACAATATTTGAGAACAAATACATATGTGTATATGTAAACATTCATTCATTATACTCACCACCCACTGCTCCGTTGGCCCCACGGATTAGCCACTCGACCCCCTCGCACCACACCGTAGTTATAATAATAGCCAAAAATAATATTAGACTAAAAATAACCTGGAACTTTAACCCAGGTCTCCTGAGTGAAAGCCCTGTTCTTAAACCATTCTGATGGATAGCGTTGGCATTTCGAACAAATTCCACTGAAGTTATAGCTCATAAGTGGGATCTAAAGCACTGTTAAAGATATTCAGACTGTATCATTTAATATGTACAACTCAGGTGCCGTTGGTGATCTTCAAGCGTGAGAAGGAGGTCGCCCGAAAGCTGGAGTTTGATGGCCTTTATATCACCGAGCAGCCGTCCGAGGATGACATTAAGGGACAGTGGGACCGGCTGGTTATCAACACACAGTGAGCTGTGCTTCTTTACTAGACATGTGGCGTGCATGAAGACGCTGGGATGCGTTGATATTTAGACTACAGTCTATAGTCCTTTTCACACGTTGTTGCTGGTCAATTACTAGGATAACATTTCCGGCACCGAGCTCTGAATCTGTCCAGTTTCTTGAAAAATAAGCTTGTTTGCAAACCAATTAAGTTCATGAGTTAAGTTTTGATATTGTTATTGAATCACCCAAAAAGCATTGGCACCATAAGCAGTCACATATTCTAATTGGTTGTGAGTCTTGTGATAAGTTCTCTCTACACATGAAAGCGTCTCCCAGTACTGTTACAGCTTTCACTCACAACCAGCCATACTGACAATATTCTGGAAACGTTACAATGTTTGAGGTGGGAAATTTCCATGAAAGATTTATATTCAAGAATTTTGATAATTTTGTATTTGATTACTATAACAATAATTTCCAAATTGAAATCCATAAATAAATCCATATCTATAAAGGGGTGTGGTGTGTTGTGTATATAATCTTGTTGTCTTTTTGTTTTTGCTTTCAGATCTTTTCCAAACAACTACTGGGACAAATTTGTGAAGAGAAAGGTAGGTACATTAAATAGGTAATTCTGCTAAACATTTGTTCATTAGTTAGCATGCACTTATTGAGGCATATAATTCCCTTGTGATTTTACAATTTAATAATTTGAATAAATGTGTATTTTGCCTTTTTGTACTAACCCTAAGCATAAATGTTAGAATAATGGCAGGTTTCCAATGCCTAGTACCAGCTCAATGATGCTTGATTCGACTCTACTCCCTTTTGGTACCAGGTGCTCGTTTTCCACTGCAGACATAATACCCCCCTCAATGTAGCTGGTCCTTATTATGACACTGGTTGAAACTGCCGTGACGTCATCTTCAACGGCAACTCTGGATCCTTTCATTGCCAGACCCAAACCAGAACCGTCCAAAACATGCGGCCACAGATCTGGTACACTTATGAGCCACCTTATGTTCGAACATGGTGTTTGTTATGGCCAGTCCATGACTAGCACAAAAGTCCAACAACAAAGCACCACTCTGGTTCTGATCAGGCAGGCCGTTCCTCCCAATTACACCCCTCCAGGTTTTTCCATCATTGCCCATGTGTGCTTTGAAGTCCCCCAGTAGAACTATAGAGTCCCCGGATGGCACCCAGGATGCCCTCCAAGAAGGCCGGATATTCTGAACTGCTGTTTGGTGTATAAGCACACACAGCAGTCAGAGCCTTCCCCCCAGCGACTTGCAGTCGCATGGAGGCGACCCTCTCGTTCACTAGGGAAAGCTCCAACACAGCGGCGCTCAGCTGGGGACTTGTGAGTATCCACACCCACCTAGCGCCTCACAACTTGGGCAACTCCAGAAAAGTAGAGAGTCCAGCCCCTCTCCAGGAGTTTGGTTCCAGAACCGGTGCTCTGCATGGAGGTAAGCCCAACCATATCTAGTTGGTACCGCTCCACCTCCCGCACCAGCTCCGGCTCCTTTCCCACCAGCGAGGTGACGTTCCACCTCCATAAAACCAGTAGCCGATGCCAAGGATCCGTGCGCCCTTTGCCTACCGCCTGGTTTACAATGCACCCGACCCCAATGACTCTCCCTGCAGGTGGTGGGCACACAGGGAGGCGGCTCCTCATTGCCTTTTCGGGCTTGACTTGGCCGGGCCCCGTGGATCCAGGCTCGGCCACCAGACGCTCGCCAACGAGCTCCCCTCCCAGGTCTGGCTCCAGAAGGGGGCCCCGGTTTCCCTTGTCCAGGGACCACTCCCCTGAGACCACTTTGCCTTGGGAGACCCTAACAGGGGCTATTGCCCCAGACATCACAGCTCTCAGGTTCACTGGGGCACCCAAACCCCACCACAATAAGGTGGCGATTCTTTGGGTGAGGCTGCTCTAGTAGCATAGCTATTTTAAATGCCAGGTTTTTGCAGATTGCTGGCGTCGTGGGACGATTCTCTCTGACCAATCACTTGCCTGCAGTGTGTCCACATCACGTCACAAAAAT
Source organism: Malacocephalus occidentalis (assembly GCA_900312585.1). Taxonomy (NCBI): domain Eukaryota; kingdom Metazoa; phylum Chordata; class Actinopteri; order Gadiformes; family Macrouridae; genus Malacocephalus; species Malacocephalus occidentalis. The sequence goes on from OMOU01091357.1 coordinate 22,480, forward strand.
AATATCAAGTATCTGGCACCAGATACCAATGTTTTCCCAATGGAAAACCAAAAGCGAGTGGAGTCGAGCTGGTGCCATGCAGTGGAAAAGCACCGTAAGATACAATGGACAATTAAGGAGGGAACATTTCCCAGCAGTTGTATATCGAGCTCTGTGTGCCACAAAATCAGTGTTTTGTTATTTTGTATGAATAATAATGTTGCTCTTTTTGTCAATATCTTTTGTAGTTGTTCTGTCTAACCGTTCTAATGTACCTGCATTTCCCATGAAAACCTTTAAAGGTTGGTCAGAAAATCAGCTGACAAAGAGCCTCAAGATCAAATCATTCTACCAAAAGACTAGACCAACAAGATACTAACTGCAGATAGTATTATTGAATATACTATATTTACATGATACTATTCAATCGTATTTTTCATTTGCCAGTCCTACTCTTAAAATGTAATTTAAAATCCCTCTTTCATCTCGATAATTCTAAGTTATTTTTAAGTTATTTCTCCCCTTTTAAAGTACATATTTTCATTACAATACAGAATGACCCATCCTTACTTTGGCCATGGAACATTTCACAATTTCGAAAATTGTACAAAAATAACATTTTTCACAAATAAATGGGAATGAGTAGCCATACTGGGCCTTTCAGTTTTCTTTTAGTTTGTACGTTGTCCCGGAACAAGAAGTCTGAATAGTGTTTGGCTGCCTGCTGAATTGTTTATCTATGCACAAACAAAAGGAGAGCAGGACAAAATATGGACAATAATGCAAATGAACACAGTACAGTCAGAATACAGTCATGTATCACACCTTATAATATCGTGCTATACATCTTGGTAAAAATGTTTTATGGCAGTGTTCTGAGGTGATGTCACGCCACCCAAGATCCATAGCATCAAGGAGTGACATTTGGTCATTGGTGGAAGACTTGCCACAGCTGTGCTTGATCTATTTAAATAACTTCAATCAAAGGTTTCTCTTGAACAATGTATAAATACAAGTTTCTCAGTGAAGGACTTTGTGTTTCAATGTAGGATGTAGTCTAAATTGTTGTTCACTGTAGCTTTACGGAAATATATACAGTTATATGTTGTTTTGAACGTATGATTCTAAGTTTTGAAATGAAGTGTGCAATTGCAAAATGGCGGATTTGTTCAATTACAGATTTGTTAAATTGTAAAAAACAGCTTTACAGTTCTTAATTCCTCCTGTATGTGACATGTTGGTTGTTGTTGTTAGGTGATGGACAAGTATGGAGAGTTCTACGGTCATGATAGGATCAGTGAGTTGTTGGGAATGGACAGAGCTGCTCTGGACTTCAGCGACTCACATGAGAAGAGGAAACCAAAGAAAGACAACTCCTTGGCTGCTGTGTAAGTAAGAGAGAGAAGAGAGTGTGTGTGTGTGTGTGTGTGTGCGCGTGTGTGTGTGTGTGAGTTTAGATGGTGTGTCTGTGCATGCATGTGTGCAGATTGTGTGTGCATGTGCATGTCACCAATACCCAGACCTAAGAGAGACATAAGGGAGAATCAGCTATAGACAACAGGGGGCCCTAGGCAAGATTTTCCTAGTTTGCCTTGAGCCGGGAACTATGTCATAAAACTATAAATTATATAAAACATTGTACTACCACAATGTGGCAAGAACATTAATTACATATATAAAAGCATGTTTTTAGAGCATTAGACAACCAAAATAAATGTTGGATCAAACTAAATACTTGCTGCAGATGTGCTGCAACAACGGATTCATGTTTACAATAAAAATTCTGTATTTTAATTAAACACTCCAATCAAAATCAGCACAGAAATGAATGTGTATTGTGGTTAAAGCAGGAAAGTCAGTAAACAGGCTGCAATCATCTGTACATGAATGTGGCTGATTTTTACCGCTCCTGCTGTCCACAGCTGCTTTATACTGGAGTAAACAGGTTCTCTTTTAGTGAATGACATCCCTGCAGCATCTGAAGGCAGCAGGAGACATGCTGCTAATGATGCCGTGCCAGAGCGCAGTGGCATTACTCACGGGCGTTCACTGTGTTGCTTACCTTCATAAACCTCTCTTTCACTGGTCATCATCACGCGCACAACTGAATCCATTTTCCCCCTTTATTGTCCTTTGTTTTCATCTTTTTTCTTTTGGCATCGCCAGACGACATCATGTGGTACTATTGATGATGTCGTAGATGAATAGGACTTTTGCTGCAGTCATTGATTGGCTTATTTCTCCCACCAACTTTCTTGACTTAAAAGGAGGGAGGGCCGGTACTGCATGCTGCTGTCAACAATGTGATTATCAAACTATACTATACAACGATACTAACTATAATATACAAACTGCCTGAACACTTGATATGTCATTTCCATCACACCTGTGAACGAAGCTTATTCAAAGATGATCATATTTGTGTTATGTGTTGACCATTGATTTATATGGTCTGTAATAGTTTCCCTTTTACAACAGGCTGAACTCCATCGATGTTAAATACCAGATTTGGAAACTTGGGGTTGTGTTCACAGATAATGTAAGTATACACATTCAAAGTAAAGACAAAATGTGATTTTCTGTAGACTTTCCCCACACATAACTTAACTGCGGATGCCAAACGTGCAAGTTGCTCTTTAAGTAGAATTTAAAAGTCACTAAGTACAGTTTCTTTAGAATATTAATTGTAACCTTAAGCCCCTCTCTTTCTCTCATCCGTCTGCAGTCCTTCCTGTACCTGGCGTGGTACATGACCATGTCTATTCTCGGACACTACAACAACTTCTTCTTCGCTGCCCACCTATTGGACATCGCCATGGGGTTCAAGACACTCCGCACCATCCTGTCCTCTGTCACGCACAATGGCAAACAGGTACTCTTAAATTGGTACTGTTGAACTGCTCAAGTGGGATTGCATTGTTCTGTGACATAACACATTTAAGAAAGTGTTCCACTTTAAAGGAACATATATTACATATATTTAAAGGATACATATATTACATATATATGTTATATATATATAGTGTATATATATATATATATATATATCTCAGGGCTGTCAACAATAAGTCTTGATTCGTCTACTTCCCACTACAAGCGGACACAAATCTAGCACTATCGGCCCTACATGATGTGCTATGTCAGGACAAGACCAAACATCCTGACGCAGCTGTGGTGGTAAAGCGGTGGTCCCACAAAATTGATGCCGGTCTTCAGGACACAATGAGCGACATTGACTGGTTCCGATCCAGTTCCAGTGATGTCGGCGAGTTCACGGCATAGTGAGCTTCACAGTGGACACCATTGTCCTCACAGTTAAAGTTAGATCCTTTCCTTCTCAAAAAACGTGGGTCAAAGGATGGATCCATGCGCGACACCCCGAGCTCCCCTACTGCTGTCTACAACTCTGGCCTCGTATCTGGCCACATGGACGAATATAACGCGCCATCCTATGGACTCTTGTGAGAGGTGAAGGACTCGGCAATTAGAGGATCAAAATATCCACACCATTTACCCACACCATTTACAGTGTATTCAGCAAAAGGAGCAGCAGCAATGAGAAATATAAAAAAATAGGCATATAAACAGCAGCATATAAACAAATAGGCGTATAATACTAAAAAACACATCTCCACGGACCTACCTCGACGAGACACGACGGACCTGGACCATAGATCAGACTGGTGGTGTTCCCCGACTTGTTTGGCACCATCCCAACGTCATGTTTCAACAACAGACCGTCGTTTTCTGCGCCTCGTCGTTTCTTAAGGTAGCCAAACCATTTCCATGTGATGGACATCGCGTGGCCCTTTTTGTCTTACCACCCAGCCCCAGTACGGCAGCTGCTACAGCAGCCCCTGTAGATCGCGAGGCCCTCCAGAGGGTGATGAAGACAGCGGCGCATATCATCGCACCCTGCTGTGTACTTTAGGACATATTTAAGATTGAGATGATTGAATGACTTCTGGATGCATTTGTTATAATCCCTATACTGTATTTAATGATTTCATTACTTTCACTACGCTATGATTCTCAGTCTTGCCTCAACTGGGCTGAGCAAGAGCATCACCCTGATTGGCTGGAACCATTTTTTTTTTAAACATAATGTCATGGCCATATTTGGAAATCAATTGCTGCCCTGCTGTGACAAGACAAATATTCATAGCAAAGTAATTCCATAATTAAATATAGCATAAGGAATTTTGCATGTATCCAGAAGTAACAATATAATCAAAATATTATAAATGTTATCATTATAAATAATGATAAATTGTCCATCAATATATATTACATCTATTGATCAATTTAATTTTAATATTGAAAATGATCTAGTTTTAGCACTATGTAGCTATGTAACATGTGTAATGGAATCCTGTCCTGCTGTTTCTGCTCTTTTCTCTGTAGCTGGTGTTGACAGTCGGCCTACTTGCAGTAGTCGTTTATCTCTACACAGTGGTGGCCTTCAACTTTTTCAGAAAGTTCTACAACAAGAGTGAAGACGGAGAATCGCCGGACATGAAGTGCGATGATATGTTGACTGTAAGTATTGAAAACCTCCAAATGCATGCAGTTTCTTGTATGATTGACTGATGTCAGAAGGTGATTCGGATCAAGTACATTCATACATACACAACTGCGTTGTCGGGGCGAATAAACCCTGGTAGGATCTTCCAAGGCCAAGTGGTCCCAGGGGAGGGAGGGACCACAATTGGCCAGACTCCTCCCCCGGCACGAGTCAAAGACCCTAATATGAAAAGGCATCCCAAAAACTCTAGCTGAGACAGCTAGAAATCCGGGGTCCCTTCTAGAGCCGGACCTGGGAGGGGAGCTCGTCAGTGAGCCTGTCATCACAGCAACCTAAGAACCCGTTGGTGGACACTAGCGGTGAAGGAAGCCATCAGGCTGAAGAAGGAGGCCTTTCGGGCTTGGTTGACCCAGGGGTCTCCTGAAACAGCAGACATGTACCAGGTGGCCAGAAGTGCTGCGGCTTCAGTCGTAGCCGAAGCAACATTTTTCATAAAAGGGGATAAGATTGTGTGCTCAATTGTTGGGGGAATAACACTGCTCAGCCTCCCTGTGAAAGTTTTTCCAGGGTACTGGAAAGGAGCTGTTTGTCGAACCTGAGATTCAGGAGGAACAATGTGGATTCCATCCTGGTCATGGAATAGTGGACCAGCTTTTAATCTTGGTGCGGCATCTGAAGTACTGCAGGCGCTGTATGGGTCTGTTATGGTGAAGGGGAGCTCTCAGTTTACCAGTCCATCTACATTCCAACCCTGACCTTTGGTCACAAGCTTTGGGTAGTGACCGAAAGAACCCCCCCCAAGTGTTTTAAGATAAACACTTGGGGGGGGGTTCATAAATTGGTTACATTGTACATTGTCATGCTGTCAGCCTCCATATCCTCCACAAAGATCAAGAAAGGCTGCAAAATGGTATGACATTTTCTAGTAGATCCTCTACTAGTATAGTCCAATTTAATATGGTACATGACATCCCTCATCAAGTAACTATATGTAAACAAAATCAGTCTTCTGACCAGGAACGTCATCATCCTGGTTTCCCACCATCTAAGAGGAGTGTCCTCCGGGGGCATGCCAAACAATGCAATGAGCGGATATGATTCTACTTCTCTCATAAATGTCTTAGAGAAGGTCGCAAAAATGGGTTGCCAGAATGTATAAAGCTGTGCAAAAGTCCAAAAGATGTGCAGCAGAGTGGCCGGAGCTTGTTTGCATCTATCGCATTGTTTGGATAGATCTTAGAGCAGGGGTGTCCAAAGTTTTTTTTATTGAGGGCCAAAAACAGAAAAATAAACAAAGGGCCGGGCCACACACTTGAGGTGACATATTGACACATGAATACTGTGTGTATTTCTAACTCGCCTATAATGTGAAGAACATTGCACTCAGTGGGAGCAGTGATGCTGTCCTTTGCATTGAAGGATGGCTGACATGTCAGGAGAAAGTTTGGTGGTTGAGACACGAAGGACTTCACAGAGATGGCTATCAGTCTGCTTTTGTTCTGATTTAACAGAGAAAATGTTTGTTCACATATGTATGTTGAGCCGAACAGGCTCATCATTCTTTGTGTGTGGCGTCTCATCAGAGGAAACTTGGCATTATCCAAACTCTGATAGAAGTCAGGGAGGGAGAGAAGCTGATATTGACTCTTCAGAGAATCATCACATTGCATTTCAATCGGTTCTAACTGCAGACTCTCTTCCACTTCTTCTGCATCCACCAGGAAGGGGGTTGAGAACAGCTTGATTTGTTTTTCAATGACAGAAAAATCTTGGAAACGCTGGTTGAATTCTGTCACGAGAGATGCAATCACAGACACATATTTCTCCTTTTCAGCAGAAAGGTCGGCCTTTGGAAAAGCAGACTTGATTTCAGACAGCGCGGGGAAGTGTGCAGCATTAAAGCTTCGTAGTCGTGTCTCAAACAGGCGGAGCTTTACACAGAAGGTTTTCATGTACGCATACAGGTGTGGTACCAGCTGTTCTTTGCCTTGTAGGTTCTTG